>CM026897.1:43935465-44108943 GCA_015227895.2 Colaptes auratus
TACTGGGCCCAGTTCTATTCATCATCTTTACTGATGTCTTGGATAAGGGGATCGAATCTACTGTTAATAAATTCACAGATGACACCGAGTTGAGAGGGGTATGGATATGCTGGAGGGTTGAATATGCTGCAGTATATGCTGCAGAGGGACCTGGACAGTGCTGTGTCCATGGGCTGAGGACATGGTATGAGATTTCACCAAGGCCAAGTGCAGGGTCCTACACTCGGCCTGAGAAGTCACTTTGGCTTTGCTTTCCTTGCTTTTCAGAGGTGGGGGCTGGTGGCTCGGGACCTCCTGGATAGGGAGGAGGGGCAGCAGGCTCGGGTTGCCTACGTGCCTGAGGGCATGACTGTAGCAGGGGAGGGGTTGCCGCGGAAACCGCGCGCAAACCAAACAGACCCCAGCGCGTGGCTGAGAAAGCAGGCAGCGGCGAGGAGCGCGGCTCTGAGAGCCTTCTCACTGAGGGAGGGGGGAAAAAAAAAAAAAAAAAAAAAAGGAAAAGGCGCCGGGTGGAGAGGGTGGTTAAGAGGGTGGTTACAGCAGCATTACACCAACTGGTTACTACTGAAGTAAGGCTAGTAGAAGAACAGTGGGCACCCAACAGAGGCCACTCACAAGCATGCAGGTGTTCAGGTGGGGTGGAGGTGGCTGCAGTGAGTGCTGGGATCTGGCACTCGATGTGAAGATGGAAGGACACAACTCCTGTGTCAGATGTGAGCAGATCAGTGATCTGATGAGCATGGTGGCTGAACTAAAAGAAGAGGTAGAAAAGCTAAAGCTGTAAGAGACAGCAAAAGAACATTGACTATTTCCAAAATCTAACCTCTACTAAACTAAACAGGGGGTGACTCTTAGTGGAACAGGGAGTTTGGTACCTTCTCATCAGCAAGCCTCTCAGCCTCCCTGCAGTAACCCACAAGGGCAGGGCCAATGGGAGCAGGTCTCTGCCCGACGGAAGAAACGCAGACGGAGCAAGCCTGCTACTTTGAGCAACACACTGCCTACAGTGCAGGTACAGAATAGGTATGAGGCTCTGCAGGAGGAACAGGTCATAGGTGAGGACGAGGACTCAAGGAAGGCAGAAGCTGCACCACCAGACAGGTTGCCTCAGGCCAGCTATCAAAACTAGACCAGAAAAGAAACCTCGCAGGGTCATCGTTATAGGAGACTCCCTACTGAAGGAGCAGAGGGCCCAATATGCAGACCAGACCCCTTTCATAGGGAGATCTGCTGCCTCCCTGGTGCCCAAGTAAAGGACATTATAGGCAAAATTCCCAAACTCGTGAGTCTTCAGACTACTACCCACTGCTGGTCTTTCAGGTGGGTATGACGATGCAACAACAAGAGCTCGCAATCAATTAAAGTGATTCAGAACCTTGGGCACCTGCTAAAGGGATCAGAGCTCAGGTTCTCTGCTATCCCTCTAATGTCAGCAATGGATGAGGAACACTGAGGAAGAGCCAACAGGTCAATTCATGGCTCCGGGGCTGGTGCCATCGACAGGGATTTGGGTTCTACAATCATGGCTTGGTTTACAAGGCACCAGAGCTGCAAACAACTAATGGGGCACACTTGTCCCAGAGGGGAAAAGGATCCTGGGGCAGGAATTGGCAGGGCTCATTGATAGGGCTTTAAACTAGATTTGAAGGGGGAGGGGTAATAGTCTCCTGCTGGCCTGTGAGAAGCAGAGGGGCAGCTCACCAGAGGCAGTGGGATGGAGAGCTGCTAAGGGCTCTCAACTTGCTGCCCTGAGGCCAGACACAGATACACACCAGGACACCCTGTGAAAACCAAGGGGAATTGGCACAGAGGACGACAGGGCCAGCCCAGCTGAAGTGCTTCTATGCAATGCACGCAGCTTGGGCAACAAACAGGATGAATTAATGCCCACCGTGCTGCTGGGAGGCCATGACATAGTGGGCATTACTGAAACTTGGTGGGATGATTCCCATGATTGGAATGTAGGGATAGATGGTACAAGCTTTTTAGGAAGGATAGGCAGGGAAGGAGAGGAGGAGGTGTTGCCCTCTATGTCAAGAACCAGCTGGAGTCAGCAGAACTCCACCTGGGGAGGGATGATGAGATGGTTGAGAGTATATGGTTAGAATTAAAGGCAAGACAGGGGAAGGAGATATTACTGTGGGGGTCTCCTACAGGCCACCTGACCAGCAGAACCAAGCAGATGAGGCCCTCTACAGGCAAATAGAAGCGGCTTCCAGGTCACAAGCCCTGGTCCTCATGGGTGATTTCAACCACCCTGACATCTGCTGGAGGGACAACACAGCAGGCACCAGCAATCCAGGATGTTCCTGGACTGCATAGAAGACAACTTCCTCCTCCAAATGGTAGAGGAACCAACAAGAAAAGGTGCTCTGCTGGACCTTGTTCTCACCAACAGGGAAGGGCTGGTAACCAATGTGAGGCTCAGAGACTGCCTTGGCTGCAGTGACCATGAAGCAGTTGAATTTAATATCCTCAGGGCTATCAGGAGGACCTATTCTAAGCTTATGACCCTAGACTTTAGGCGTGCAGACTTCGATCGCTTCAGGAATCTGCTAGCCACAGTGTCATGGGACAAAGCCCTGGAGGGAAGAGGGACCCAGGACAGCTGGTCATATTCAAGGACCACCTCCTCTGTGTCCAGGAGCTATGTATACAACAAAGAAAAAACAGGGAAGAACGCTAGGAGGCCTGCCTGGATGAACAAGGAGCTCCTGGACACACTATTACTTAAAAAGAAACTCTACAGGCAGGGGAGGGAAGGACAGATAGAACAGGGGTATATAAGGAAGCTGCCCCGAGCAGCAAGAGGCCTGGTTAGGAAAGCCAAAGCAGAGTTTGAATTGAATCTAGCCAGGGAGGTCAAAGGGAGCACTAAGAATTTCTACAGGTATATTAATGGCAAGAAGATGAGTAGGAAGGTGTGGGCCCCCTCAGAAAGGAAACTGGTGAATTGGTCACAAGTGATGTGGAAAAGCTGAGGTACTCAATAACTTCTTTACCTCAGTCTTCACTGCAAGGGCCTCCAGCCACACTCCTGGAGTCATGGCAGATGATGCCAGGGATGGGGAGGAAGAACTGCCCTTCATAAGTGAAGCTCAGGTTCGTGATCACCTGAAGAACCTGAAAGTGTTCAAGTCCATGGGACCCGACGGGATACACCCACGGTGCTGAGAGAACTGGCAGAGGTTGCTAAGCCCTCTCTCTTATATTCCAAAAGTCATGGCAGACTGGGAAGTCCCCACAGATTGGAAAAGGGCAAATATTGCTCCCATTTTCAAAAGGGTAAGAAGAGGAACCAGGGAACTACAGGCCGGTCGTCTCACCTCTGTGCCCGGAAAGATCATGGAGCAGATCCTCCTGGAGGCACTACTGACTCAGAAGAGTAGTGAAGAGGTGATTGGAGCAGTCAGCATGGCTTTGCCAAGGCAAATCCTGCCTGACAACCTGGTGGCCTTCTATGAACAGGTGACAGCATTAATAGATGAGGGGCGGCAACTGATGTCGTTTACCTGGACCTGAGCAAAGCCTTTGACACTGTCCCACACCACATCCTGGTCTCCAAGCTGGTGACACACGGGTTTGATGGATGGACCACCAGATGGATAAGAACTGGCTTGATGGCCGCACCCAAAGAGTGGCTGTCAATGGGTCCATGTCCCAGTGGAGCCAGTGACAAGCGGAGTCCCTCAGGGATCAGTCCTGGGACCAGTCTTGTTCAACATCTTGTGGGTGACATGGACAGTGGCATTGAGTGCACCCTCAGCAAGTTTGCTGATGACACCAAGCTGTGTGGTGCAGCAGACACGCTGGAGGGAAGGGATGCCATCCAGAGGGACCTTGACAGCTGGAGAGGTGGGCACAGGCCAACCTCATGAGCTTCAACAAGACCAAGTGCAGGGTCCTGCATCTGGGTCGAGGCAATCCCAGGCACAAATACAGGCTGGGCAGTGACTGGCTGGGAGCAGCCCAGAGGAGAGAGACTTGGGGTGCTGGTGGACGAGAAGCTCAACATGAGCTCTCAATGTGCACTTGCAGCCCGGAAAGCCAATCAGATCCTGGGCTGCATCAGGAGAAGTGTGGCCAGCAGGTCAAGGGAGGTGATTCTCCCCCTCTACTCAGCTCTGGTGAGACCCCACCTGGAGTACTGCGTCCAGTTCTGGAGCCCCTATTACAAGAGGGATCTGGAGGTGCTGGAGGGTGTCCAGAGAAGGGCCACGAGGATGATCAGAGGGCTGGAGCACCTCTCCTATGAGGACAGACTGAGGAGTTGGGGCTGTTCAGCCTGGAGAAGAGAGGCTCCGATTGACCTCATTGTGGCCTTCCAGTATCTGAAGGGGCCTACAAGAAGGCTGGGGAGGGACTTTTCAGACTATCAGGGTGATAGGACTAGGGGGAATGGGATGAAGCTGGAGGTGGGGAGATTCAGGCTAGATGTGAGGAAGTTCTTCACCGTGAGAGTGGTGAGCCCTGGAATGGTTGTCCAGGGAGGTGGTTGAGGCCCCGTCCCTTGCGGTGTTTAAGACCAGGCTGGACGAGGCTCTGTCCAGCCTGATCTAGGGTAGAGTGTCCCTGCCCATGGCAGGGGGGTTGGAACTAGATGATCCTTGTGGTCCCTTCCAACCCTAACTGAAACTATGAAACTATGACAACTGATGGATAAGGACTGGCTTGATGGCCTCACCAAAAAAAGTGCTGTCATGGTCTATGTCCAGTGTAGGCCAGTGACACGCGAAGTCCCTAGGGATCATTCCTGGGACCAGTCTTGTTCAACATCTTGTGGGTGACATTCACAGTGGGCATTGAGTGCACCCTCAGCAAGTTTTTGGCTGATGAACCAAGCTGTGTGGTGCAGCAGACAACGCTGGAGGAAGGGATGCCATCCAGAGGGACCTTGAGAGGCTGGAGAGGTGGGCACAGGCCAACCTCATGATCTTCAACAAGACCAAGTGCAGGGTCCTGCATCTGGGTCGAGGCAATCCCAGGCACAAATCCAGGCTGGGCAGTGACTGGCTGGGGAGCACCCAGAGGAGAGATACTTGGGGTGCTGGTGGACGAGAAGCTCAACAGGAGCTCTCAATGTGCCACTGCAGCCTGGAAAGCCAATCAGATCCTGGCTGCATCAGGAGAAGTGTGGCCAGCAGGTCAATGGAGGTGATTCTCCCCCTCTACTCAGCTCTGGTGAGACCCCACCTGAGTACTGCGTCCATTTCTGGAGCCCCTATTACAAGAGGGATCTGGAGGTGCTGGAGCGTGTCCAGAGAAGGGCCACGAGGATGATCAGAGGCTGGAGCACCTCTCCTATGAGGAACAGACTGAGGAGTTGGGGCTGTTCAGTCTGGAGAAGAGAAGGCTCCGAGTGACCTCATTGTGGCCTTCCAGTATCTGCAAGGGGGCCTCAATCAAGGCCTGGGAGGGACTTTTCAGACTATCAGGGAGTGATAGGACTAGGGGGAATGGGATGAAGCTGGAGGGGGAGATTCAGGCTAGATGTGAGGAGGAAGATTCTTCACCGTGAGGGTGGTGAAGGCCTGGAATGGTTTTCGAGGGAGGTGGTTGAGGCCCCGTCCCTTGCGTGTGTTTAAGACATGCTGGACAGGCTCTGTCCACCTGATCTAGGGTAGAGTGTCCCTTCCCATGGCAGGGGGGTTGAACTAGATGATCCTTGTGTCCCATCCAACCCTACTGAAACTATGAAACTATGAAACTATGAATAACCTCATGCAGTGCTACAGACTGGGGGATGAGCAGCTGGAGAGCAACCCAGCTGAGAGGGACCTGGGAGTGCTGGTTGGCAACCAGCTGAACATGAGCCAGCAGTGTGCCCAGGTGGCACAGAAGGCCAATGCCTTCTTGGCTTGTATCTGGAATAGTGTGGCCAGCAGGACTAGGGATGTAATTCTATCCCTGTACTCAACACTGGTGAGGCTTCACCTTGAGTATTGTGTGCAGTTCTGGGCCCCGCACTTCATGAAGGATATTAAGGTGATGGAGCGGGTCCAGAGAAGAGCAATAAGACAGGTGAGGAGGCTGGAGGGAAAGTCAAACAAGGAAAGGCTGAGGGAGCTGGGCTTGTTCAGCTGGGAGAAGAGGAATCTCAGAGAGGACCTTATCACTCTACAGCTACTTCCAAAGAAGTTGTAGTCAGGTGGGAGTTGGGCTCTTCTCTGTGGTAGGGTGAGAAAGTTCCCTCCCCACACACAAAGAAAGAAACCACAGCTAGCTCAGTCGGAAAAGCAGATGAAAGCTATATTTACAGGCATAAATGGAATTGCAATGAATATGTACACAATATACAATATTTACATATTACAGAAATACACAGCAATGAACGTAATGCAGAAAAGCCTTTTCCCTCAGCCCAGCCAGGGGGTGTTCCCTGAACCCCCCTCTCTCCCTCCCTACCTCCCCCTTTTTCCCAAAAGGGTTAGAGAGAAGAGAAAGGCAATTAAGGAGAAAAATTCTGTTAGTTCAAAGCAAAATGCAAGAATTAGTTTTCTTATCTGGCTAGCTTTGTTAACCAAGGTCACTCCTGCTTCAGAAAAGAGAAGCCATCCAGCCCACAGACACAAGAACACAGACTGCACCCAGCCTGAACCCAGACCAGACTGAACTAACAGAACCCAAACTTAAAATTGCATTCTACATCTACAATGAAATTAGTTTAGACTACCTGTTTTTGTTTAATATCAAAACATTCAGCCAGAGTGTTCAGCAACTGTCTCTTTCTTAAAGGCATAGCCTAAACCGGTCACATTCTCCCAGGCAATTAGTGACAAGACCACAGGGCATGGTATGAAGCTGCACCAGGGGAGGTTTAGATTAGATATTAGGAAGCACTTCCTCACAGAAAGGGTGATTAAGCACTGGAATGGACTGCCCAGGGAGGTGGTGGAGTTGCCATCACTGGAGGTCTTTAAGAAAAGACTGGATAATGCACTTGGTGGCATGGTTTAGCTGATGAGACAGTGTTAGGTCATAGGCTGGACTTGATGATCTCAGAGGTCTTTTACAGCCTCAATGATTCTGTGATTCTGTGAGACTCTACTGTGGTTTCTTTTCCAGACAACTCCTTCAGGACTCTGGGTTGTATTTAGAATCACAGAATCAATAACACTGGAAAAGACCCCAAGGATCATCAAGTCCAACCTGACACCCAATACCTCATGACTACTAAACCATGGTACCAAGTGCCATGACCAGTCCCCTCCTGAACACCTTGAGGGATGGTGACTCCACCACCTCCCTGGGCAGCACATTACAAAGGCTAACAACTCTCTCTGTGAAGAAATTTCTCCTTGCCTCAAGCTGTAATGGCAATTATATCAGTCTTCCTGGTGGGCCAAGACTTCCAGTTTCATCAGGTCTGCTAGACTTGTGTATGCTCAGCTTGCTCAAGTAGTCCCAAATCTTGCCTTCACTCACAGAGGGAGGGACTTTGTCCCTCTGTCCTCATGTGGTGGTTTGAGCCTTAACTGGGATTTAAGAGCTCAGATGGGGGGAAAGACTGAGAATTCCTCCCCTGCATCCCCTCTCCTTTTTCCCAATCAAGAGGGAAAAAAAGGGAAGGGGTAAGAAAGATAAGGGAAGGTGAAAAAAAGGAAAGAAAGGGGGGTAAGGGAAAAAAGGGAGGAGGCAAATCTACAGAAAATTAATTTGGAGTCAGTTTGGAAGTAGAGAGGTAAAATTTTCTTTAAACAATATATATGTATATAGCAACAACAGAAAGGGTTCACAAGGGTAAGGAACAAGGATGGATGGGGAAAATATATATACAAAACCAACAATCCTTCGAAGAACCATGGATACAGCAGGGAGGAGGACCAGGCCCGACCATGTGTCAGAGAACCTGGAAGCCAGCAGCAACCCTCTTAGTCCTTTCATCCTGGTGAGGCAGAAGAAAAAGAGAGCAAATGGCTGCAGTATCTTCCTTTTTATAGGTTTGCTGGACAGGGAGGGGGAGTGGAACAGACTACTCGGTTTCCCGGGGGGGGAAACTTCTCTCCAGGGAGAGCAGGGCTCTCACAACCCCTTCCCTGCCCTGCTTTCAAGATGGGTGTAACCCATCACAATCCACCCCTCTGTTCCACTTCCACTTTCCTGTAATAGTCCTTCATCCAATCATGACATGTGGTATTAGAATCCTTGATGTAAGTCCCTCTTTATCCCAGTTGTCTCTCTCTCAGGGCAGTCTCTCCCTCTCTGGTGCTGGTCAGTGTAGGTGGTGCTTGAGCTGAGCAGGGATGTGGAGAAGAATCAGGAATCTGTCTTTGAGAGGGAAAGAAAAATCAGGAATGGTCCATTGCTGTAGGGACATCAGGAACAGGTGCAGGTGAGATGATGCAGGAGCTCTCTGGATTGGTGCGCAGTGTGTTCATGTTGAGTCCTGGATGCTAGACTAGTATTAAACTAGGAGAGAAAAAACTTAGAACAACTTGTAACAATTATAGTGTGACTATGTTACATTGGTCTCCACATGATGTGGGGTTGAGCCTCTCCAGTCTAGATTTCTAGCTTACAGCCATTGCCTCTCATTACAATACAATACAACAGGTTGGAAGAGACCTTCAAGATCATCACGTCCAACCCATCAACCAATCCAACCCACCTAAATACAATACAATACCATACAGTACAATACAGTACAAAAGAGTACAATACAGTACAATACAGTACAATACAACCCACCTAAACAACTACAAAAACTAAACCCTGGCACCAAGCACCCCATCAAGCCTCTTCTTGAACACCTCCAATGAAGGTGACTCCACCACTTCCACAGGCAGCTGATTCCAGTGGGCAATCACTCTCTCAGTATAGAACTTCTTCCTAACTTCCAGTCTAAACCTGCCCTGGCGCAGCCTGAGACTGTGTCCTCTTGTTCTGGTACTGGCTGCCTGGGAGAAGAGACCAACCTCCGCCTGGCTACAACCTCCCTTCAGGTAGTTGTAGAGAGCAAGAAGGTCCCCCTCAGTCTCCTCTTCTCCAGGCTAAGCAACTCCAGCTCCCTCAGCCTCTCCTCATAGGCTTGTCTTCCAAACCCCTCACCAACTTTTTGCCCTTCTCTGGACACGCTCCAGTAAGACAACATCTTTCTAAACTGAGGGGCCCAGACTGGACACAGTACTCAAGGTGCGGCCTAACCAGTGCAGTCTACAGGGGCAGAATGACCTCCCTGCTCCTGCTGGCCACACTGTTTCTGATGCAGGCTAGGATGCATTGGCCTTCTTGGCTGCCTGGGCACACTGCA
This sequence comes from Colaptes auratus, assembly GCA_015227895.2. Taxonomy (NCBI): domain Eukaryota; kingdom Metazoa; phylum Chordata; class Aves; order Piciformes; family Picidae; genus Colaptes; species Colaptes auratus. Next base: position 43,944,716 of record CM026897.1, read on the forward strand.
GGCTCATGTTCAACCTACAATCAACCAGCACCCCCAGGTCCCTCTCTGCCTGGCCGCTCTCCAACCACTCTGACCCCAGCCTGTAGCACTGCATGGGGTTGTTGTGGCCAATGTGCAGAACCCGGCACTTGGATGTGTTCAATCTCATGCCGTTGGATTCTGCCCATCTGTCCAGCCTGTCCAGGTCCCTCTGCAAAGCCTCTCTGCCCTCCAGCAGATCAACTCCTGCCCCCAGCTTGGTGTCATCCGCAAATTTACTGATGATGGACTCGATGCCCTCATCCAGATCATCAATAAAGATGTTGAAGAGCATGGGCCCAGCACCGATCCCTGGGCACACCACTAGTGACTGGCCGCCAGCCGGATGTGGCACCATTCACCACCACTCTCTGGGCTCGGCCTCTGGCCAGTTCCTAACCCAACGCAGTGTGCTCCCATCCAAGCCATGGGCTGCCAGCTTGCCAGGAGTTTGCTGTGGGGACGGTGTCAAAGGCCTTGCTGAGGTCCAGGTAACCACATCCACAGGCCTCCCCACATCAACCAGGCGGGTCACCTGATCATAGAAGGAGATCAGGTTGGTCAAGCAGGACCTGCCCTTCCTAAGCCATGCTGGCTAGCCTGATCCCTTGGCCATCCTGTAAGTGCTGCATGATCGCACTCAAGATGACCTGTTCCATAATCTTGCCTGGCATGAGGTCAGGCTCACAGCCTAGAATTCCCTGGCTCATCCAACCAGCCCTTCTTGTGGATGGGCAACCACGTTGGCCAGCTTCCAGTCTTCTGGGACCTCTCCAGTGAGCCAGACTGCTGAAAAATGATGGAGAGCGGCTTGGCCAGCTCATCTGCCAGCTCTCTCAGCACTCTAGGATGGATCCCATCTGGTCCCATGGCCTTGTGGGGTCCAGCGCTCAGAAGATCTCTAACTGCCTCCTGGAGCAGCGGAAACCATGCAGCTCCCTGCTCCTTCTGCCAGCTCTGCAGGCCAGCTGTCTGGAAGATGTCTGCCATGCTAGGATAGATTGAAGCAAAGAAGGTGTTAAGTACCTCTGCCTTTTCCTCATCCTTTGTTACAACCTTCCCCTCCGTGTCACCAAGGAGTGGAGGTTGTCCTTGCCCTTCCTCTTGCTATTGATGTATTTATAGAAGGACTTTTTGTTGTCCTTCACAGCAGAGGCCAGTCTAATTCTAAATGGGCTTTTGCCTCCCTAATTTTCTTTCTGCATGTCCTAGCAACATCCCTAAACATTCCGTAGGTTGCCTCCCCTTTCTTCCAGAGATGGTACACCCTCTTTTTTCCCTTAGTTTCTATTAGAGTTCATTGACCAACCCAGGCTGGCCGTCTGCCCCGGCGGCTCATCTTCCGGACACTGGCATAGCCTGTTCCTGAACCTTCAAGAGTTCTTCTTTGAAGCAGCTCCAGCTCTCCTGGACCCCTTTATTTTTAAGGGCTGTATCCCAGGGAACCTTCTGAGTTAGTTCCTTGAGTAGCCTGAAGTCTGCCCTCCTGAAGTCCAGAGTGGAGGTCTTCTTGCTGCCCCTCTTGGCTTGGCTGAATACCGAAAACTTAATTATCTCGTGGTCACTGGTGCCTAAACACCCTCCGACCACCACATCACCCACCAGCCCTTCCCTGTTGGTGAAGAGGAGGTCAAGCATGGTCTCCCTTTGAACATCCAGGTCAGGACTGGATGCCTTGGAGCTAGAAATAGAGGTGACTCAGTCCCAATTACCTCAGAGGCAGCTCAGACATCCTCATAGGCAGCTAGAATTTTCTTCTCTGTTGTGGTGTAGTTGGCCTCAGAGCCTTTGTACCCCTTACTCCAGAAACCTAACAGCCTGTCCCTGGTTTCACCAGGAGCCTTCTGCCACAAGCTCCTTGTAGGAACGTTCTCACCAGCCACAGTGTACAGCACGTTCTTGATCTCTGGTCCAGTTCGAGCAGGTCCAAGAGCCATAACATGGACCACCTCTTGTTTTATCTGGTCAAATGCTACCTGCTGCTCAGGTCCCAGTCCGAAATAATTTTTCTTCCGTGTTACATGGAAGAGAGGTTTCACAATTTGACTGTACCCAGGAACGTGCATTTTCCAGAAACCCACAAGCTCCAAAAAGGACTGTGTCTCTTTCTTGTTCGTGGGCTGCACCATAGTGGCTACATTGTTCACCACCTCCTGAGGGATGTGGCAACAGCCATCTTGCCATCAAACACCCAGGAACTGGATCTCCCTGGCAGGCCCTTTTACCTTACTCCTCTTTATGGCAAAGCCAGCCTCCAACAGGATATCAATTATCCTCTTATCCTCTGGTAAACTTCCTCTGCCATCTCACTCCATACAATGATGTCATCAATAAACTTCAGATGCTTAGGGGCTCCACCTTTCTCTAAGGCAGTCTGGATTACCTCATGGCAGATGGTTGAGCTATGGACCCAGCCTTGAGGCAATCGATTCCAGTGGTACTGTAGTTCCCTCCCAGTGAAAGCAAACTCTGGCCTGCATTCTTCTGCAATGGGAATGGAGAAAAAGGCATTAGCAATATCAATTGTGGCATACCACTTGGCTGCCTTCGATTCCAGCTTGTACTGGAGCTCCAACATGTCTGGCATGGCAGCACTGATCAGAGGAGTCACTTCATTCAGGCCATGGTAGTCCATAGTCAATCTCCATTCCCCATTTGCCTTCCTCACTGGCCATATTGGGCTGTTGAAGGGTGAGTGAGCCTTGCTGATCACCTTCTGGCTCTCCAGTAGTCAAATCAGTTGGTGTATGTGGTGCAGAGAGTCTCTGTTGGTCCTGTATTGCCTGCGCTGTACTATGTGAGAGGCAAGAGGTAACTTCAAATCTTGCACTTATGGCTGCCCACTATGGAGGGGTCATCTAACAGTTTGGGCATGGTAGACAGCTGCTCTTTGCCTGCAGTCTCTACAGCTGCTACCCCAAATGCCCACTTGTGTCCCCTAAGGTCCTTGAAACATCCCTCCCACAGAATGTCAGTGCCAAGAATGCAGGGTATATCTGGACCAGTCACTGTGTCATGCTTTCCCCATTCATTCCTGGTCAGGTTTATCTCAGCTGGCAGTACAGTCAAACCTTGTGAGCCCCCTGTGACTCCTGGAAAGCTTATGGGCTCAGCCCCTTTGTACCTCGATGGTATCAGGGTGCATTGGGCCCCTGTGTCCATCTGTGAGAGACTAAAAGCTTGTCTCTCCTGATGTGACTCAACAAAGATAAAATCAACTACCGAGGCCACCTTTGGGAATATGCATAAGACAAGATAATCTCCACCCATCAAGTACCCTAGAAAGGAAGGATGATAAGACAATGGATTACACACCTGTGTAATGAGTGCGTGGGCAGGTAGATGGAGAAGGAGGAGAAGGAGGAGGAGGAGGAGGGCCCTCCCCGCCTCCATCCAGACCCCTGCCCAAACACACAGAAAGATTTCCTGGGGAAGGATACCTGGATACTTACCTAAGGATGATTTCCTGGCCCCTGATTTCCTGAGGGACAATACTTGGACACATAGCTAAGGACTAAAAAATTGAATAAAAGGCTTGAGCAACCACTGGCTCAGAAGAAAAAAAGCAGGGAACCAAAAACACAGAAGAACTAAAATGGAGAACCAAAAACACAGAAGGAAAACACAGATGAAGGAAAACACAGGAGAAGGACAATGCCACTGAGAAAGAAAGCATGAGAGAAGGAAAAGCCCGGGACAATGCTGCTCCGAAGAAAAGAGGCCATGGAGCCTGGAAGAAGCAGACTGAACCCACTCTCCATGTCCTAAGTTCCGCCTGCTGCAACTCATGGAGCTGAAGAAGATGCTCAGAGGACCACATTTCTTCTACAGCCAAAGCCTCAGCACCATTTCTCTACAGACCCAATATCTCCTGCAGCACCTTTCCTCCACAGACTCAAACTGTCTTGGTGGGGGTGAGGGGTGTGGTAATATAATTCCACTTCTCACTCTCTCTTCTCTCTCTATTTTCTCTCTCTCCCCTTCTGATCCATCCATTTTAATTATGTAATAAATAGTCTAGCTGTTGATATTTTGGGCTTGTTTGTGCCTCTCATTTCACAACATGGGAATATTCAAAAGAACTGAGTCTCTTTCCCTCTCTGGACCAAGACACCACCAGAGCTCCGTACTTTATGGGTTCTGAAGTGTCAGGCCATTTCACATAGATGTCCCAGTACACTCTATTGTCCCTGGCCTCCACCTGGCTGGAAGTAGGGCACCTCTAATGCTGGCGGCGATGTCCACACTTGTCACAGGGTCCTGTGTTACTAGGGGAAGGGTCTCTTGAGTGAGAGAGACCACTCTGGGAAACTGGGGCAGTCCTTCTCCTGGATGAGTTATCCCCACTGTGGGCATCTTGCAGTCTCCACACTCTGTTCCAGAGAGCAGAGGTGGGTTGGCCATGCCAGGTGTCCATGTCCTCTCCGTGGTCACAGAGGAACCTCCACAGAGACCCCCTTGACATCCCCCGATTGTCTTGGGGTGATCTCCTAGGGGAAAGTTTCCTATTCCTGATTGCTGAAACATGGACCCATTCTCAATGAGAAGGGGAGGGGCAAAAAACAAGGTATTGTTCCCCTTTTTCAGTTCAGACATGGAGGTCTTACTCTCTTTGCCAATGTCTTTAGTCATAGTTTCTATGGCTGAGATCAGGGGTTTCTGATTTACACTGTCCTCATATTCCCTTAAATCATTGGCAAACTCACAGACAGTTTTAGGACTGCCATCCTGTCCAGTCAGGAGTATTCCTCCTAATGTGGGAGCATGTTTTTGAGGGGCACCCTGGGTGAGGTTCTTTATGAAAGACCGTCTCATGGGCACCTCATCTGGGTCCGAAGGGAGCTGGCCATCCCAATAAATTATTTCCAGCACAGCCATCTGTCTCAGATACTGAATGCCCTGTTCCATCATTGTGCAGCTAACTGGGGCCCAGGGCAGGTCGCCTTTTGATAGGTACCAGCTCTTTATGGCATTGAGGATCCAGGCCCAGAGACAGTGTCTTCCATCAAGTTTGGCTAACTCTTTGTCCAAACTGGCATCGTGAGTCAGAGAGCCTAAAAGTTTCACCTCCCTCTTATCCAGGTGCACCGTGTCTACCCCCTCATCCCAACATATCAGGGCCCAGTTTAGTATTGGCTCACCCTCTTTCCATGCATAATCCAGAGGAGCTTGCCTTGATTCCTTTCTGGGAAGACATGTAACAGTTATTATTTCCTGATCCAAGTCATCCTCATCCACCACTGGGGTCTGCGAGGTGCTAGGCCCCACTGACATGCCTTCCTCACCATCTGTGCTTGGAGATGATTTTTGCCTTCTTTTCCTGTGTGTGGTGACAGGTGCTAGAGAAACTGCATGGGCAGGAGCTTCAGGGGTTAATTATGACACTGCTGGTGGTGGGGCAAACCCTTGTGCCTGGGGCTCAGGCTGAGATCTGGAACACTCACTACAATCTGTGTTTACACAGTGCTTACAATACTCACCGAAGACACGCCCCCAGTCGTTAAAGCTTACAAAAGACTGCCCTATCACTCTGCAAAGAGCTCTTGATGGGTTAGCTCTTCCCCCACGCAACATGGTCACAGCAAATGCACCTATAAGGATTATATTTAAGCTTATAGAACATACTGTAATTTAAGGCAGTTTTCCATCACAGACATTTTTATCTACACTGTTGGTTTTATAGCTGGCTTCAAAAAAATTTTCTATGTTAGAGAAATTACCACTGCCAGTAAAATTCAAAGAATTCAAGATGTACATGCCCAACTGCATTGGTAAAATTTTTATCCAGTTGAGCAACATCTCTATCATTAACCACACCACATGGTAAATTATTCATTTGTAAATATGGGTCCAAAACATCCAACCAAACACCCATGGAAAAGCTTGGAACATCAGATTCTTCAGAAATAACATCTCTACTTCCAACCCTTTTCTTTCAAACAAAGTATTACTTTCCAAATAGAATATTACTTTCCAAGCCCCACATTGGAGTGCCAAAAGTACTGTGGTGGTTTGAGCCTTAACTGGGATTTAAGAGCTCAGATGGGGGGGCAAGACTGAGAATCCCTTCCCTGCTTTCCCCCTTCTTTTTCCTGATTGAGAGAAAAAGAAAGGGAAGGGGCAAATCTACCAAGAAATAATTTGGAGTTGGTTTCGAAGTAGAGAGGCAAAAAAAATTATTAAAAAAAAAAAAAAAGTATATATGAAGCAATAACAGGAAGGGTTCACAAGGGTAAGGAACAAGGATGAATGGGGAAAATATGTATACAATAACAGTCCTTTGAAATCCTTTGAAAAGGCATGGACCAGGCCTGACCACATGGCAGAGAAGCAGAAAGCCAGCACCAGTTTCATTCAGGCAAGGCAGGAGCAAAAGAGTTCAAATGGCTTCAGTGTCTTCCTTTTTATAGGCTTGCTGGACAGGGAGGGGGAGTGGAACAGACTAACTTGGTTTCCCAAGGGAAGTCCCCTTCCAGGGAGGGCAAAGCTCTCACAAGCCCTCCCTCCCCCTGGTTTCAGGATGGACATAACCCATCACAAATGCCCATCTAAATCCCAAACCAGGAAAAAAATACAGCTGCCTGCTCAAGGACTGGAAAAAGCAAGAGAGTGAGACTCTCCTTTCCAGGGCTGTAACACAGTACAGCCATAAATGCAGTAGTCATGATTCTGATAGTGGAGAATATTATATGGTTCAAACCAGTACATTCCCTACCCCTTATTCCACATTATTCTGTATTATGTTCAACAGCAGTTAACATAATATATATGCAATTTACTGTTAACTCTCACCTAGAGTGAGATTATTCTGTGGCATTCAATAAACTGCTCCATCTTCCTGCATTACTGAGAGAATCCTCTCTTGAACATGTAAATGGTGGTGATTACATTAAGAATTGAGGAGTGTCTCAACAAAGATAAAATCATCCTCAACAGTCCTCTTCATGTGTCACCTTCAGAAACTGCCCAGGGGGTGTAGTGGACAGTGGGACACAAAGAAGGGTGGAGGCTGCTCTAGTGCCAAACCCTGAAGGAACATGGAAGACCTCCTGTACTGGGTTACACCCATCCTGGGGGAGGGCTGTGAGAGCCCTGCATCCCTAGGGGACAAAAGTAACCTAATCCAGGTGAACAGAGGTGGACTTGATTTCCCCCTCCCAGGAGGAGGGGTCCCCCTGCTCGAAGGTAGTCTATTCCACTCTCGCTTCCTGTCCATCAAGCCTATAAAAAGGAATATATGCTGCAGCCATTTGCTCTCTTTGCTCCTGCCTCACCTGTTTGAAAGGACTCACAGCTGTTGCTAGCCTCCTGGTTCTGGCATATGGTTGGGCCTGATCTTCTCCCTGCCACATCCATGCTTCTTTAATGGACTGAAATCCACATACATCAAGGGAGATAAAAAGTCATCCAAATTTGGGTTTGTATATATTCCTATTCATCCTTATTCCTTACCCTTGTAAACCCTTCCTGTTACTGATATATATATATATATATATATATTTGTTTTTAAAAAATTAATTACTTCTCCTACTTCCAAACTGACTCCAAATTATTTTTTGGTAGATTTACCTCCTTCCCCTTTTTCCTACCCCGCCTTTTTTTTCCTTTTCCCCTTTTCTTTCCCTTTTATTCCTTATCAGGAAAAAGGGAAGGAGGAGCAGGGAAGAATTCTTGGGTTTCTACCATCAGAGTTCTTAAATTCCACTTAAGGCTCAAACCACTGCACCCCCAAAAAATCCATTTATGCAGTGTTAATGTGAGCCAGATGGAGCTACAGTAAACAAACTGTATAAAAAGTCCTGAGTTATGCCTGCTTGAAGAGAGAACAACATCACCGAAAACACTGGAGAAAATGCTGGAGACATCACAAGCTGAAGGGACTTTGCGGCATCCTCAGATGTCTCTTCCCTTCTCCTAGAGAAGACAGAAAAGTACCCTAGGGTGGTAATTATTTCTCTCCACCGCGCATGCCCTCTATTCCTCTTTTTCTCCCTCTCTCTCTCCCTTTTCTGCCTTTCAGTCTTTCATTTACTCTATTCTTTAATAAATAGCCTCATCTTGATATCTGGCCTCGCTTGTACCTTAATTTCACTCACAGGAATAACAGTATAGCATCTTCTTCCTAACTTTCTCTTACAGAATTTATAGATTTATGATAATTATTGTGCCAAATATGAACATTAATATAAATATTAATAACTTTTTCTTAATATGGAAAATTGCCCAAAATTTATCAAATAGGTTTGATATGTGGCTGGAATATATATTTACAGTAGGAATGTACAATATTCAGGCAATATAACAATTTTAGCAATTTTAAGCATACCAGAAGGAATAACAGGGAAAGGGAGAATCTCTTCACACAAAATGGCACTCAGACACAGGGGGGAACTGTGTCCTGGTTTGAGGCCAGACAAATCCTCTATTGCCCCTGACAGGGGCAAACAGATGACATTCCAGTTTTAGGGTGTTGGTCTTTTCCAATGGGCTGGCTACTGCATGCTTGGGTCAGAGGAACTGTTTCATCACTGGCTTCTAGTGCTTCTAATTTAGCTGTGCTTTTCTGCAAATAGGCTTGTATTGTCTCAGTAAATTTGCTATCTCAACCCAGGGGGGTTTTTTTGTGTTACTTTCTCTCCAACATGCATGGGGAAAAGGGGCTTGTGAGAACAGACTGTGTAAACCCAGGACAGTCCATATTTGGCACACGATGTTGGCGCATGGAAAGTAGGCTGTCTTAACTAAGAAAATCAATTGTGGTAGAAGATGAAAGGGTTGAGATAACAAGAAGTGAGATAATGAGAAGATTCAATTAAGATTAGAGTGTTGGGTTTTTTTAACACACATCCTGATCTCCAAGCTGGTACAGTATGGGTTTGATGGATGGACCATTCAGTGGATAAAGAACTGGCTTGATGGCCCCACCTAAAGAGTGGCTGTCAATGGGTCCATGTCCCAGTGGAGGCCAGTGACAAGGGGAGTCCCTCAGGGATCAGGACTGGAACAAGTCTTGTTTAACATCTTTGTTGGTGACATGGACAGTGGCATTGAGTGCACCCTCATCAGGTTTGCTGATGACACCAAGCTGTGTGGTGCAGCAGACACGCTGGAGGGAAGGGATGCCATCCAGAGAAACCTTGACAGGCTGAAAAGATGGGGCCATGACAAACTCATGAGGTTCAATAAGACCAAATGCAAGGTCCTGCATCTTGGTCAGGGCAAACCCAAGCACTGATATAGGCAAGGCAGCAACAGGCTTGAGAGCAGCCCTGAACAAAAGGACTTGGGGGTTGTGGCAGGGTGAGAAAGTTCTCCCACCACACACAAAGAAACCGCAGCTAACTCAGTCAGAGAAGCAGATGAAATAAGCTGTATTTACAAGCAGAAATGGAATGCAATGAATTAAATGTATTCAAATATATGCAATGTATTCAAATATACAGTATTTACAATATATACAGAAATATACAGCAATGAATGTAATACAGAAAGACCTACAGCCCGAGGAGGGTGTTCCCCCTGCCCCTTGTGCCCCCTCTCCCTCTCCACCTCCCTTTCTTCCCAAAAAGGGTTAGAGAGAGAGAGAAAGGCAATTAAGGAGAAAATTCTGTTAGCTCAAAGTGTGTGCAAGAATTAGTTTTCTTATCTGGTTAGCTTTGTTAATGCAAGGTCGCCTCTGTCCAGCAGTTGTTGCTTCAGAGAGAGAGAAACAGGCCCACAGGAACAGAGAAAGAACAGACTGAACTCTGACTGAGACAGACTGAGCTAAAACTTAAAAGTTGCATTCTAACAATCTACCAATGAAATTAGTTTAAAATATCTTGTTTTCGTTATTATCCCCAAAACATTCAGCCAGATTGTTCCAGCAACTGTCCCTTTCTTAAAAGCACAGCCTAAAACAGTCACAGGGGTGTTGGTGGATGAGAAGCTCAACATGAGCCACCAGTGTGCACTTGCAGCCCAGAAAGCCAATCACATCCTGGGATGCATCGAGAGAAGCATAGCCAGCAGGTCAAGGGAGGTGATTCTCCCCCTCTACTCAGCTCTGGTGAGACCCCACCTGGAGTACTGCATCCAGTTCTGGAGCCCCTATTACAGGAAGGATCTGGACATGCTGGAGCATGTCCAGAGAAGGGCCATGAGGATGATTAGAGGGCTGGAGCACCTCTCCTACAAGGATAGACTGAAGGAGTTGGGGCTATTCAGTATGACAAGAAGGCTCTGAGAAGACCCTATTGTGGCTTCCAGTATCTGAAGGGGGCCTACAGGAAAGCTGGTGAGGGACCCTGTAGAGTGTCAGGTATTGATAGGACTAGGCGGAATGGAAAAAAAAATAGAAATTAGTAGATTCATATTGGATGTTAGGAAGAAGCTCTTCACCATGAGCGTAGTGAGACACTGGAACAGGTTGTCCAGAGAGGTGGTAAAAGGCCCATTGCTGGAGGTTTTTAAGGCCAGGCTGGATGTGGCTTTGAGCAACCTGCTCTAGTGTGAGGTGTCCCTGCCCAAGACAGGGGGATTGGAACTAGATGATCCTTGAAGTCCTTTCCAACCCTAACCCTATGATATCTCCATTCTGTTGATGTATTTGTTTTCTGGGGACAGCTGGAGCTGATGTGCTGGGGTCCTGATGTGCTCTCTGTGGTGTTGTGTATCACCTCAAGGAAATGGCCTAAAGCTGTGCTGTCACTGTGCTGGTTACTACTGCGTTATTATATGGTTATTCCACTAGTCACTTGGTTAAGATGTAATCTCACCCAATTGATGGGCCAGGTTTTGTTGAGAACAATATGGGCCACCTCCAAGAATGCCACCTAGATATCTCCACTGAGGTTGGATAATCATAAGTGACAGGGTGTATGGGAGAGTATGGACAAATTCTTAGGCCTGTGGTCACCTCCAATGTTTTGGAATTTCCCCTCCCAAACAAGTGCAAAATCTTGACAAGATGGTAAAATATTTGGAAAAAGTCTGTTGTCTGCCAGAAAGTTCCTGAGCAATAGAAATCACTGCAATATGTTGGGGCCTGGTTCATGCCTGTTGAGCCCTTTTCATTACTGTTCAGTGCAAGCAGGGGCAAGAAATGGTCTCTGAACCTACAGGCAGACTGGCAGGGATTGTGGCTACTCAGATGCCAACAGCAGGTATGCAGCCACAGCAGAGAATCAACCTGTGCCAGTATCAGCTGCCCCATATGGAAAAAGAGACACACAAGGAAACCAGCTCATCCTGTAAAAGAAAAGGACAAACCAGGGCCACCACAGGGTCATGAGAAAGAACCAGGAGTAATCATTTGGTCTTTATCTCTGGCCATGGAAGATGGCCAAGGACAAACAGTGGATGAAATTATTAGCAGGCCCCCACAATGCAAGGGAAGTCTCTCTTCCTCTCTACAGGCCTGTGTTTCAGTTATGAAGGAACTGTCCTGGAAGGTCAAGCAAATCCAAGAAAAGATGTTCTACTCTCCACCTGTATGGTCCTGCATTTCAGCCATTAGGAGGAGGCACTGCCCTGTCCAAGGGAGAGATTCTGGGAGCTACACACCATGGTGCACCCTGTGGCTTTATTTGCATGACCATGGGGAGGTCATGAGGAAGTGGAGTGGAAAACCCACTCCATTCCTAGCTGCACAAGTACATGAATTACAAGGAAATTATGCCCAGAAGCATGCTGTCCCAGTTTCCATTGGCAAGTCACCCAGAAACAAGCAGAAGAACTGATAGTGCTGAATGGAATTCCAAAGCATCTTCACAAGACACAAGTAATTCCTGCCAGAACTATTGGGGCCCTGCCTCCAGCCAGATGGAAGAGAGTGACATCTGGGATTATTGGACTGTAGAGATCCAATGGTGTGTACGGAACTGGGTGGAGCTCCAGAGCATCTGCAGTGAGAACTCTTCTGCGTGCAACCAAAAAATCTCATTTTGAGTGAGAAAGGACAGTGACTGATATGTGATGTGTATTGTTTGACATTAATTGCTGTTGTCATGGGTTGAATTTAATACCATCTTTTGTAATGCAAGCGTCAAAAAAGAAAGAACTGGCTGGAGTAAAGTATCATGGGGCTTAAAGTTTAGATTGTAATATGAGAAGCTTCCTGTTCTGGTTGCTGCTTCTGGTTTCTGGTTTTCAGGTGTTGATCTTTTCTGCTGGACTGGCTTCTGCATGCTTGCATGGGGAGAACTGTTTTATTGTGGCCTTCTGCTACTGCTTCTGCATGTTCTTACACTACAGATAGGATAAGATAATTGTGCATTGTATTATCACAGTAAATTCATTATCTCTACCCAGAAGTTTTCTGTGTGTTACTTTTGGTCCCATCTCTGTGGCATTAGGGAGAATAAAAAGAGCAGGCTGTGTTAACCCACACCACAATGATCTATTGTATTTGCCCATGCAAATAGTGCTAATGAATGGTGTTAAACAGCCCTTCAATATTGAGTTCACCTGTTCATCAGAGACTTAGATATTCTATTACAGGAAAGTAAAATATACTTAATTTCTGTATAACTATAAATAACTTATCAATACGGTATGTATATTTTGAATGTAAGCTAATAGTTTTTGTTATGGCTTGCATTAGTTGTTTTCAATGGATAAATTCAGTCAGTTGATTTTAGAAACTGTTCTTCCCACAATCTGAATAAATAATTATGCATGCAAACTCAAAATATTCAACACAGCACAATGAAATCCTTATCCCACTTCTAAATAGTCCAGGCAGATATCACCACCATATCACAGACAAGGTTCCTTTGGACATAAAGAAGTGCAAGATGGAGTGTAGACAAACTATGAGGATCCCTAAGAGATAGTCGATTTAAAAAAAAAAAGAGAAAAAAAAAACCTCTTTTTACATGAAAAACAAACAAAAATCCAAAACAAACACAAAACCCTCTCAAAAACCTGACATAATTTTAGCAAATTACACATTTTTTTAACCGGAAGGCATTGTAACACTGTGGTAGGGTGAGAGAGTTCCCCCCCCCACACACACACACACACACACAAAGAAACCACAGCTAGCTCAGTCGGAAAAGCAGATGAAAGCTATATTTACAGGCATAAATGGAATGCAATGAATATATACACAAATATATAATATTTACAATATATACAGAAATACACAGCAATGAACGTAATGCAGAAAAAGCCTTTTTCCCTACAGCTGGTCAGGGGGGTTCCCTGAACCCCCCTCTCTCCCTCCCTACCTCCCCTTTTTTCCCAAAAAAGGGTTAGAGAGAGAGAGAAAGGCTATTAAGGAGAAAAATTCTGTTAGCTCAAAGCGTATGCAAGAATTAGTTTTCTTATCTGGTTAGCTTTGTTAATTCAAGGTCGCTCCTGTCCAGCAAAGCTGTTGCTTCAGAGAGAGAAAACCGCCCAGCCCACAGGACAGAGAAGCACAGACTGAACTCAGCCAGAACCCACACCGAACTGACAGAACTTAAACCTACCAATGAAATTAGTTTAGACTATCTTGTTTTTGTTTAAATATCAAAAACATTCAGCCAGAGTGTTCAGCAACTGTCTCTTTCTTAAGGGTATAGCCTAAACCGGTCACAATCCACCTCTTCTAAACAGTTTCATTGGCTGTTCATACTGTCCATCCAATCTAAAACAATATCTACAAATTTGCAAGTAAAGTTCATAGTCCATTCTGGCTATCCTCAGGTGTAGATGATTCAGAAGTCCAAGAAACAAGAAAAAATGGAAAACAGTTTGTCTCTTCGTAGACAAAGCGAAGAAAAGGGAAACAGGGAAACAGGGAAACAGGGACTCTCAGTTGACTCAGGGCTCTCAGGGTTCTCAGGGTTTGTGCACCGTGGATTCCTCATGGATTCTTCCTTTGGGCATGATGTAGCTGTACAACCCTCTGAAATTAAACTCTTTCAGCTAAAGTTAAATTTCTTTGTGGAATACGCTGAATTTCACCATTCTCTTGCATTACCCAATTGTGTGTGTGTGACCAGGACCTTCAGCTGAAACCACCCCTTGGACAGGTTTAACCTCTCCTGAGGGAGAAAATACCCAAACAGTTTTACCTAACAGATTCTTTTCTCTAACAACAGGAACTCTATCACCTTCTACTTTCTGTAGCAGATCTGAGTGTGCAGGTCCAGCTCGGTTCATGGAACCTCTACTATTTACCAGCCAGGTTGCTTGTGCTAAATGCTTTGCCCAGTTTTTCAAAGATCCACCCACCATGGCTTTAAGAGTGGTCTTCAGCAAACCGTTGTAACGTTCAATCTTCCCTGCAGCTGGTGCATAGTAGGGAATGTGGAATATCCACTCAATGCCGTGCTCTTTGGCCCAGCTCTTTACAAGATTGTTTTTGAAGTGAGTTCCGTTGTCTGACTCAATCCTCTCTGGAGTTCTGTGTCTCCACAGGATTTGTCTCTCCAGACCACGAATGGTGTTGCGTGCAGTTGCATGTGGAACTGGATAAGTTTCCAACCATCCAGTGTTTGCCTCTACCATAGTAAGCACATACTGCTTACCAGAATGAGAACGTGGTAGAGTGATGTAGTCAATCTGCCAAGCTTCACCATACTTGTACTTGGACCATCTGTCACCATACCATAAGGGCTTAATTCTCTTTGCCTGCTTAATAGCAGCACAAATGTCACAGTCATGGATGACTTGTGTGATAGCATCCATGGAAATGTCTATGGATCTGTCACGTGCCCACTGGTAGGTTGCATCTCTGCCTTGATGTCCTGACGAATCGTGAGCCCACCGAGCTAAAAATATCTCACCTCGGTGTTTCCAGTCGAGATCAAGATCAGAGTCCATGTCTACTTGAGAAACTCTTGCAGCTAGATCTGCCTGATGGTTATGTTGCTGTTCCTCAGTAGCTTTGCTCTTAGGAATGTGAGCATCAATGTGTCTCACCTTCACTGGAATTCTCTCAATTCGATCAGCAATGTCCTGCCACAGATCAGCTGCCCAAATAGGCTTTCCTTTTCTCTGCCAACCATTCCTTTTCCAGTCCTTTAGCCAACCCCACAGAGCATTGGCTACCATCCATGAGTCAGTGTAGAGGTAAAGCTTTGGCCACCTCTCACATTCAGCTACGTCGAGAGCTAGCTGGACAGCTTTTACCTCTGCAAATTGACTGGACTCTCCTTCTCCATCCTTTGCTTCTGCAACTCGCCGTGTTGGACTCCACACTGCAGACTTCCACCTTCGCTTGTTCCTGACCAGCCGACAGGAACCGTCTGTGAACAAGGCATATTTCTTTTCATCATCAGAAAGGTCATTTTAAGGAGGAGCTTCCTCAGCACGAGTTACTCTCTCCTCTCGAGGTTTAGTACAGTTGGTACCTTCAGGCCAACTTGAGATCACCTCCACCAGACCAGGCTTTTCAAGATTTCCCATTCGAGCTCTCTGTGTTATCAGAGCCATCCACTTAGACCATGTGGAGTCCGTTGCACGATGTGGTGTGGAACTTTGAACATCCAATTCAAAACTGGTAATCTGGGAGCTAGGAGAAGTTCTGATTCAGTTCCAATCACATCAGAAGCTGCTTTTACTCCTTCATAGGCAGCTAGAATCTCTTTCTCTGTTGGAGTATAATTAGCCTCTGAACCTCTGTAACCTCTACTCCAAAAACCAAGAGGTCGTCCACGTGTCTCACCTGGAAACCTTTGCCACAAGCACCGGGTTGGACCATTGTCACTTGCAGCCGTGTACAAAATGTTCTTAATGTCTGGACCATCTCGGACAGGTCCCAGACCCATTGCTTGAACCACCTCTTGCTTTATCTGGTCAAAAGCTGCTTGTTGTTCGGGTCCCCAGTGGAAATTGTTTCTCTTTCGAGTCACATCATTCAGCCAGAGTGTTCAGCAACTGTCTCTTTCTTAAAGGCACAGCCTGAACCAGTCACAAACACAAATCTCTAAAGTCCCATTCCTTGAATAAGGAGCTAGAGTCTGTTGAAATAAAGGTCCCATTGTTCAAATTACAGCAAATTATTCAGAAATTTGGAAACAGACAGCAGAAGGGAGCTTTGGTGAAATACAACCTGCACATTTCAGTAAATTCATGTTTTGAATTTTAGAGCTTGCAAGAGAAATACCAATCTTTGACAGAATAAATTGCCTGATAACCTGAAAGAAAATAACCCTTCTCAGTATTTTCAGATACTTAAGATTATTTTGTATGAATATTAAGGTTGTGTTTGGGGGTATTCTTGGAGACATACAAATACAAAGAAAAATATTAATGTGGGGTTTATACTGTATGCTGTTGAATTACCTTGCATTCTGTTTCTGTAAGATTTTATTGTGGTGATTTGATAGGGGCTGAATTAATGAGGTGGAAATTATAAAAATGTAATTATCTTTATTTTTCCCAAAAACCCTGCCCCAAAATTAGGTATAAAAATTATTAAATTATATACAGGTTCTAATCAGTCAGAAATTCTACCAGGATGCTTATGGACAACTTTAATGCAATTTAGAGAATTCAGAAAATGGAAAAGGCTAAGCCACAAAATAGCTTTACCCCACTTAGAGGCAAGAGGGAACCTGGGGGAAAGGTGATGAGAATGCTAAGTTGTACTCACAAGGATAGAGCAGGAATTTGGAGTCTGTCCCTAAATCCGTCACCGGTGGCAGGATCCAGGAACTGCACGTAATCCAGTTTGTGGATAATAAAGCACCAGCCAAAGGAAAAGGACCCACCAGAATCAAAGTGTCCATAGACACGACTGCTAGGAGGCAAAACTCGTGAGCAGCAGCACTGCAAGAAAGCTGCAGGTTTCATGGCAGGCAGGGAGCAGGACCTCAGGCAGGCAGGGTCCAGGGAGAAGCCAGGTCCGAGTGGAGCAAGCAAGATGAATATGGGAGCCAGAGCGGGAACAGGATGATGGCGAGAGCCCCGATTGCTTTCTGACCACTCTATTTAAGGTGTTTCTAGACAATGTGTCCAAGGCCAATGTATCATGGGCGTGAAGCACCCTGCTAAACATAGCTCCCAAACCCAGCTGACTTCCTCCACGGGGAAGGAACCTTTGCCCTGGAGGGAAGAATGAGCACTAGCTGCCTGTCCCCAGGCAATTTTGCACCTTGGAAGGCAATTTTGTGCCTTTGTCTTTCCCCATTCAAACATCCGCTGATGGAGATGGGGGAAGGGGGGTTTGGCGCACACTGTAACGTGGTACTATAGAAAATAAATATTTGGAAAGTATTTATAGGGTATAATGTGAAGTTTCTGCTCTATGTTAAACTAGTATTCTTCCAAGGTTATTGCTTGGCAGCATGTTTTTAAGGGTGGAAAAAAGATATAGTATTAATGAGACACTGAAGGAAAGTTAATATTTAGCTCTTTAACCCTGTATGTGTGCATATTGTTTAAAAAACCTCAGTCTCTTTGGGCTGGAGACTTCATATAATTTTGTGCTTTCCCATCATTAAGAATGATGTTGGTCTATAGCCATGACCACACTGGTCAGTTAATACTAATAAATGACAACATGGCTAGACCAGGGTTTTCTTTTTGTCTTGTAGCACAGTTCTTAAATATGTGACAAATTACTTTTAAGACATCAGCAAATTCAAAAGGAAACTTTTGTAGAGCACAGTGGATTTTAGGCACAGATTATTCAGAACCATACCGTTTCTTTCCAACGTTAAGCACTAGTGAGCCTTGTTTACAATCTAAAATTTCTATTTCAGATCAAAGGTCAATGGGATATGTACATCTTTCAACATAATATTGTGATTCTCTTGTTGTTTGAGTTAGATATTTCCTCTGAGAAGCAGCAGCTCTTAATACAGCATATTCCCTGGTTTATGTATTATAGATGGCTAAAGTTTTCATTCTCCTTTTACTACAAACACCTAGCAATGGTTGCATCACTTTCCAATTAAAATAGAAGTCTCTGCTATATTGACATGTGGGAGATATTTTTTGTTGTTGTTGCCATTCTTGATTTGTATTCTGAAAAAATGTTCAGGTGTTTTTTATTTCTTTCCATACTGGCAGAGAACTGAAACACACAAGCCAGCCATTACCTTAAAACTAATAAAATCATAGAATCAATAAGGTTGGAAAAGACCTTAAAGATCATCAAGTCTAACCTGTTACCCAATACCTCATGACTACTAAACCACAGCACCAAGTGCCATGTCCAGTCCCCTCTTGAGCACCTTCAGGGATGGTGTTTCCACCGCCTGCCTGGGCAGCACATTCCAACAGCTAACATCTCTCTCTGTGAAGAACTTTCTCCTCACCTCGAGCCTAAACCTCCCCTGGTGCAGCTTGACACTGTGTCCTCTTGTTCTGGTGCCAATTGCCTGGGAAAAGAAACCAACCCCCTCCTGGCTACAACCTCCCTTCAGGTAGTTGTAGACAGCAATAAGATCTCCCCTGAACCTCCTCTTCTCCAGGCTAAACAACCCCAGCTCCATCAGTCTGATCGGCAGGGCACCCCTGGGCTCTCGGCACTCAGCTGGATTCCGCACGGCTATTTCTCCACGTGCTTGCTGCTCGGGAGCGCTCGGGCTCTCCACGTCACTGGCGGTGCTTTTCAAAGCCAGCGGCACCGCCATCTTGCCGCCTTCTCTCGCTCGGCGCGCGCCGCCGCACTTTTTCTAAATCTTGTCCAGCAGGCCAGGCGGGCAGGGCAGGCATGGTGGTAACGCGCCGCAATAGCTCCTTCAAAAAATCAGTCTCGACTCAGACTGAGGGGGAATACAAGCAGGTAGGCATGTGCCATAAGCAAGAGGTGAGTGTCCAGGCATATGGCTGCAGAGAGTGCTGGAACCTGGCACTTGAGATGCAGGGTAGTGGGGACAACTCCTGCACCAGGTGTGAGCAGATCGACTATCTGCTTAACCTGGTGGCCAGATTGAAGGATGAGGTGACTAGACTTAAAGATGTCAGGGATTGTAGAAGGGAGACCAACTTGAGTAACCAGGCTCTGCAGGCTCCCCCTGCAAAGGCTGGTTATCCAAAAAACAGAGGGGAATGGATGCAGGTTCCTCTCAAAAGACACAAATTCAAACCTCCTCGCCTCCCCTCACCTTCCCCACTGCCCTTGGAAAACAAGTATGGGGCACTGGAGGTCGAGGGGGAGGTGATTATAATGCAGGAGGGACACACCAGCTGGGGTTTTCCCTGAGGCAAAACAGCCCAAGGTGAAGCAGCCCAAGGTGAAGCAGTCTTCCCCTGGCATCAAGAAGGCTGCCTTAAAAAAAAGAGGAGGGTAATTGTTATTGGTGATTCCCTCCTGAGGGGAACAGAAGGCCCCATATGTCGGCCAGACCCTATTCACAGGGAACTTTGTTGTCTCCCAGGAGCTCAAGTTAGCGATGTTACCAGAAGGCTGCCTAGTCTGGTGCAGCCCTCTGACTACTATCCCTTAATAGTTATGCAGTTAGGGAATGATGATGTTGCAACCAGAACTCCCAGGGCTATCAAGAATGACTTCAAGGCCCTGGGGGATCTGGTGGAGGGGTCAGGTGCACAAATAATTTTTTTGTCTATACCCTTAGTTGCAGGAGGGAATACAAGAAGGAACAGGACAGCAGCTGTAGTCAACAAGTGGCTTAGAGGCTGGTGCAGTCAAAAGAATTTTGGGTTTTTCGATCTTGAGAAACTTTCTACTGCAGCAGGTCAGCTGGTAACAGATGGAGTACATCTGTCCCAGAGGAGGGGGAAGGTCACAGTACATGAGAATGGCCTGTCCCCCCAAAGGTAAGAAGATTCTGGGAAGGGAATTAGCAGGCCTCATTGACAGGGCTTTAAACTAGCTTCGAAGGGGGACGGGGCTGAAACCAGTCCCCCCAGACAGGAGTCTGAGGGTGGTAAGCTGATGTCAGGGGCGAAACCACCAGCCCGGCTGAAGTGCATGTATACTAATGCACGAAGTATGGGCAACAAACATGAGGAGCTGGAAGCCTTGTTGCAGCAGGAAAGATATGATGTAGTCGCCATCACGGAAACGTGGTGGGACAACTCGCATGACTGGAGTGCTGCAATTGATGGCTACAGGCTCTTCAGGAGAGACAGGCAAGGAAGAAGGGGTGGAGGGGTGGCCCTGTACATCAGAGAGGCACTTGAAGCCGTTGAGCTAGAGATCAGGGACGATCGGGTTGAGTGCTTGTGGGGGAGAATTAGAGAGAAGACCAGCAGGGCAGACATCCTGGTTGGAGTCTGTTATAGACCACCCAACCAGGAGGAAGATGTTGATGAAGCATTCTATAGGCAGCTTAAGGCTGTCTCAAGATCGCCTGACCTTGTTCTCATGGGTGACTTCAACCTGCCTGATATCTGCTGGGATCACAACATAGCAGAAAGGAGGCAATCTAAGAGGTTCTTAGAGTGCATGGAGGACAGCTTCTTATGCCAGGTGCTGCACGAACCTACCAGGGGTAAGGCTCTGCTTGACCTCCACTTCACCAACAGGGAAGGGCTGGTGGGTGATGTGGTGGTCGGAGGGTGTTTAGGCACCAGTGACCAGGAGATAATTGAATTTTCTGTATTCAGCCAAGCTAAGAGGGGCAGCAAGAAGACCTCCACTCTGGACTTCCGTAGGGCAGACTTCAGGCTACTCAAGGAGCTAACTCAGAAGGTTCCTTGGGAAACAGCCCGTAAAAATAAAGGGGTCCAGGAGAGCTGGACCTACTTCAAGAAAGAGCTCTTGAAGGCGCAGGAGCAGGCTGTGCCAACGTGCCGGAAGATGAGCCGCTGGGGCAGACGGCCAGCCTGGATGGTCAATGAACTTCTAAAGGAACTAAGGGAAAAAAAAGAGGGTGTATCATCTTTGGAAGGAAGGGGAGGCAACCCATGAAGTTGCTAGGTCTTGTAGGAAGAAAATTAGGGAGGCAAAAGCACATTTGGAGCTCACACTGGCCTCTGCTGTGAAGGACAACAAAAAGTCCTTCTATAAATATATTAATAGCAAGAAGAAGGGCAAGAACAACCTCCACTCCTTGGTGGGCATGGAGGGGAATGTTGCAACAAAGGATGAAGAAAAAAGGGAGAGGTGTTTAACATCTTCCTTGCCTCAATTTTTACTAGCAGGACAGAATGTCTTCCAGACAGCTGGCCTGCAGAGCTGGCAGAAGGAGCCAGGGAGCAGCATAGTTCTCCTCTGTTCCAGGATGGGATTGTTAGGGATCTTCTCAGCCGCATGAACCCCCACAAGTCCATGGGACCGGATGGGATCCATCCTAGGGTGCTGAGAGAGCTGGCAGATGAGCTGGCCAAGCTGCTCTCCATCATTTTTCAGCAGTCCTGGCTCACTGGAGAGGTCCCAGAAGACTGGAAGCTGGCCAATGTGGTACCCATCCACAAGAAGGGCCAGTTGGAAGAGCCAGGGAATTCTAGGCCTGTCAGCCTGACCTCAGTGCCAGGCAAGATTATGGAACAGGTCATCTTGAGTGCAATCACACAGCACTTACAGGATGGCCAGGGGCTCAGGTCTAGCCAGCATGGATTTAGGAAGGGCAGGTCCTGCCTGACCAACCTGATCTCCTTCTATGATCATCTGGTGGATGTGGGGGAGGCCTATGGATGTGGTCTACCTGGACCTCAGCAAGGCCTTTGACACTGTCCCCCACAGAAAACTCCTGGCCAAGCTGGCAGCCCATGGCTTGGACAGGAGCACACTGCGTTGGGCCAGGCAGAGAGGGACCTGGGGGTGCTGGTTGATGGGAGGCTGAACATGAGCCTGCAGTGTGCCCAGGCAGCCAAGAGGGCCAATGACATCCTGGCCTGCATCAGGAAGAGTGTGGCCAGCAGGAGCAGGGAGGTCATTCTGCCCCTGTACACTGCACCGGTTAGGCCACACCTTGAGTACTGTGTCCAGTTCTGGGCCCCTCAGTTTAGGAAGGATGTTGACTTGCTGGAATGTGTCCAGCGAAGGGCAACAAAGTTGGTGAGAGGTTTGGAACACAAGCCCTATGAGGAGAGGCTGAGGGAGCTGGGGTTGCTTAGCCTGGAGAAGAGGAGACTCAGGGGTGACCTTATTGCTCTCTACAGCTACCTGAAGGGAGATTGTAGACAGGCAGAGGTTGGTCTCTTTTCCCAGGCAGGCAACACCAGAACAAGAGGACACAATCTCAGGCTGCACCAGGGGAGGTTTAGACTGGATGTTAGGAGGAAGTTCTATACAGAGAGAGTAATTGCCCATTGGAATGGTCTGCCCATGGAGGTGGTGGAGTTACCATCATTGGAGGTATTCAGGAGGAGACTTGATGGGGTACTGGGTGCCATGATCTAGTTGTTTAGGTGGGTTGGATTGGTTGATAGCTTGGACACGATGATCCTGAAGGTCTCTTCCAACCTGGATTTATTGTATTGTATTATTGTATTGTGTGGCCTAACCAGTGCTGAGTAAAAGAGCACAATGTATTCTGTGCTCCTGCTGGCCGCACTATTCTTGATGCAGGCCAGGATGCCATTGGCCTTCTTGGCCACCTGGGCAGAGTGCTGGCTCATGCTCAGCTGGCTGTCAATCAGTACCCCCAGGTCCCTTTCTGTCTGGCTGCTCTCCAGCCACTCCAACCCCAACCTGTAGCACTGCATGGGATTGTTGAGGCAAAAGTGCACTTGGACTGAGCACTTGGACTTATTGAATGTCATTCTTTTGGACTCTACCCATCTGTCCAGCCTGTCTCTCTGCAGAGCTCTCCTACCCTCTAACAGATCAACATCTGCCCCCAGCTTGGTGTCTTCTGCAAGTTAAATGATGACTGACTCAATCCCCTCATCCAGATCATCAATAAAGATATTGAACAGGATGGGGCCCAAACTGATCCCTGGAGGACACCACTAGTGACTGGCTGCCAGCTGGATGTGGCACCATTCACCACCACTCTCTGGGCTCGGCCCTCCCGACTGTTCCTAACCCAGCGCAGTGTTGCTGTCCAAGCCATGAGCTCTCAGCTTGGCCAGGAGTTTGCTGTGGGGAATGGTGTCAAAGGCCTTGCTGAAGTCCAGGTAGACTACATCCACAGCCTTCCCTACATCCACCAGGCAGGTCACCTGATCATAGAAGATCAGGTTGGTGAGGCAGGACCTGCCCTTCCTACATCCATGCCGGCTAGACCTGAGCCCCTGGCCATCCTGTAAGTGCTGTGTGATTGCACACAAGATGACCTATTCCATAATCTTTCCTGGCACTGAGGTCAGTCTCACAGGTCTGGAGTTTCCAAGTTCCTCCATCCATTCCTTCTTGTGGATGGGCATTACATTGGAGAGTTTCCAGTCATCTGGGACCTCACCACTGAGACAGGACTGGTGGCAAATGATGGCAAGCAGCTTGGTGTTGTGGTGTATAAAAGGATATATTAATGTTCAATAAGTGGAGCTATTAATAAAAATATTAATAATTTTATTAATCACAAAAATTCCACAAAAATATTAAACAAAATCTATTTACAGGTTCAAGTTGTTCAGTCGTGGAACAGATACCTCACCAGCAGGAACACCTAACAATTTAAACAATATGTACAAAAATCCAGAAACAACAAACAGCACTTTAAACTGTAAAGAAAAGGAACCTTGGCAATGAAGCCGGCGGTTGCCCACAATGAGGGGGGGGAACCCCAGAATTCCCTAGGGCAACAGACCTTCAATAGATGCTTATAAAAATCAGGTATTGTAATTACTCACTGATCCTGATACCTCATGGGACACATTAAGATCTAGACAAACCAAAATGGCGCCGACCTTGTGGAAGCTGCAGGAACAGAGTTTCACTTTCTGTTGGTCTCTGCATCTTATTGCTGAGGCAGGATTTGCTCCCAAACGGTTTGCAGCTGAAAGCTTTGTAGAGAGAAGGTTTCTCAGCTGTAATCCTTTTGCTGCAGCACTCGCTCCTTGCTCCAATCAAACAAAACTGTCCTAGGGACTCAGCTCCTCTGGGGTTTCACCTCTTAGCCCGACAAGACACCTATCTGTCCTCTGGGCTTTACAACACTGAGAATAGCGAGGGGTCTTTGCTGTCTTGTCTGGGTAAGCTGAAACACAGTTCAGCTTCCAAGCAAAGCTTGTGGTTCCTTCCAGGGTGTGGACAATGGCAAGACAATGCTCTGGCCCTTTGGGCTGGTACTTATAGATTTCCCGAGACAATAATGGCCAGTAGCAACACAGATCTAGGGATAAAACCATGGTATTGCAACCTATAGTAAGCCTTCTTTCCAAACGTGGCCAAAAGCACACCCACCTGGCTCATTCTGGCTCTGAAACATGTTCAAGCAAGCCTGAAGAAGCAGATCTACTAGCTTCTGCATCATTGTCTGCTTCAGAGCAATTTTGAGGCTTTTTTGTCCATTCAGGACACTTGGCCAGCTCGTATGCCAGCTCTCTCAGCACCCTGGGATGGATCCCATCTGGTCGCATGGGCTTGTGAGTATCCAAGTGGTTCAGCAAGTCCCAGATTGCTTCCTCATGGATTCCAGGGGTACTACACTGCTTCCTGCCCCCATCAACCAGTTCAGGAGGCCAGTTATCCTGAAGTCCTCCTGCCTTACTGTTGAAAATTGAGGCAAAGAAGGTATTTAGAACCTCATCCTTTTCTTCATCTTTAGTTACAATGTTACCCTCCAGGTCTAATAAACAGTGGAGGTTCTTCTTGCCCCTCTTTTTAGCAGCTAATAGTCAATTATAATACATTCTCCTACTCTTTTGATATTGTGTGGAAAGTGCACTATTACACCACATACCAGTCTGCATAATGACTGAAAGAGTATTCCACCATATCTGCTTGCATCTGTTCAGTTGGTTTGGATACAAAGAAATTTCCAACAGATCCAAACAGAGTATGTTTGCTGAAACTTATTCCAAAGTTTAGACTTTCAAACAGAGGAAACTTATCACCAGGCAATACATGTAGTCCAAGGACCTCAAAGATGAGAATAAAATTGATTTGTTATTTACTAAGTACAATAGAAAATAATTTTGACCTGAGAAATCTGACATTATTTCTTTCTGTCTATATATCTGTTTACCTACCTACCTATCTGTCTGTCTATCCACCTGTCTGTCTATTGTCTGTCTGTCTGTTTATCTATCTATCTATCTATCTATCTCACTATAGGAAGGATATTGAGGTCCTGGAACATGTCCAAAGAAGGGTAACAAGATTCATGAAAGGTCTGGAGTACATGACCCATGAGAACCATTTGAGAGAGCATTTGTTCAATCTAGATAAGAGGAGGCTGAGGGGACACATTGTTTCTCTACAATTACCTGAAAGGATGTTGGAGCAAGGAGGGTGCCAGTCTCTTCTCCTTGGTGTCAGGACACAGTAATAGAGGAAATAGTCACAAGCTGCACCAGGGGAGGCTTAGGCTGGGTATTAGGGAATGTTTCTTCACTGAATGGATTCTCAAATATTGGTGGAGTCACCATCCCTGTGGGTGTTTAAGCTGCATGTGGACCTGGTGCTTAGGGACATGGTTTAGTGTTGACCCTTCAGTGCTGGGTCAAAGGTTGGACCTTGAGATTTCTTCCAACAAGATATGTATATATGTGTGTGTATATATATATATATATATATATATATATATATATATATATTCTGTGATGACATGATGATGTGATCTATCAAAACTAAAGATTTCAAACAATATTTTTTTAAATTTTTCCTAGCTGAGTACCTTTTTTCCTTCTTATGAAAAGTCAGGAGAATAAGGTGAAAGTTGTATTTAAAAACATAAGGTAGTATTTTATGGAACTGACATAATTTGAAGAGCTCTGTTACTTAGCTTTTGAAGTACATGGAGTTTCTGAACTAGTCACAAAAAATTACAAATACTGGAACTTCCATCTGTTGCTGGTCCAGGACTAAGTTTTGTCCTACCTGTGTGCAGTCCAGCATAGTTTTGATGCAGGAAAGAAAATATTTCTCTAGAATTTTTATTTAAAGTGACAACTGTTTGAGAATACTTAGAGGATTTAGAATATCAAAGTAAGTCCTAGGAGAGCTGGGTTAGTAAGTCGAGGAAAGGTTAGCAACTCCAAGGTACATGGTGTAGACATGATTTTGTGTAGTTCTGTAGCTTCTTACATGGGTTATGCACCTGGACACATCCTGTCTACTTGCATATGTGTACAACACATTTTAGGTGTGTGTTTTATCTTTTATCTTTCATGTTTTTCATATCCAAGCTATGAATATCACCAGCTATGAATATATCTCATGATGCATATTAGTAGTCACCTTGATGACTAGCATCTGCAATATTCCTACAAAATGAATGTGTACTTTGGAGAACAAAGTAGAAGGAAAGTGTTACAATGTTACTATGTGGTGTTTTAAGCCTTAACTGGAGTTTAATCTACCAAAAAATAATCTGGAGTTGGCTTGGAAGTAGGAGGAGTAAATTTTCCAGCGTGTGGTGCCGTCTTCTTTCTTCTGCATTTTTTCTCCAGTTTTCTTCTACTAAGACAGTAGTTGCTCCAGTCTTTTATACAGGTTTTTAGTCCTTAGGCAAGTGTCCAGGTGTTGTTCCCCAGGATATCGTTCTGGGAAATCATCCTTATGTAAGTGTCCAGGTATCATTCCCCAGGAAATCTTTCTGTGAACTCAGGTGAGTTCAGGCAGCCATCTGGATGGAGGGGAGGAGGCCTCCGCCTCCTCCTTCTCCATCTACCTACCCACACACTCTCATTATACATCAGGAAACAGGTGGTGAATCCATTGTCTCATCATTCTCCCTTCCTGGGGTATCTGATGGCTGGAAATGGTCCTGTCCTGAAGGTGTGATAGCTGGGCCCTTGGACCATTGTTGTAGGCCAGCTGCAGTCCAGTGAGCAATGTTATCTTTGCACCTCCCAAGAGTCCTTCCAGTGGCTCTGCCCAACACACATCAGCTATTGTCTGGGCAAGCAACAAGTGATTTTATCTTTGTTGAGTCACACCAGGAGAGACAAGCTTTAGTCTCTCACCGGCAGGAGCAAAGAAAAGATGGCTGCCATCCCCCACCCCCACTCCCCCACCCCATTTATAGTCTTGCTGGACAGGAAGGGGGAGAGGAACAGACAACTCAGACTCAGGGGATCCCTTCTCCTGGGAGGGGTAAGCTAAGTCCACCTGGATCATGCTTCTTTTGTCCCCCTGAAGGCAGCAGGGCTCTCACAACCCTCCTCCCCCCGCCCAGGGATGGTGTAACCCAGCACATGCTGACAGACAATATTTAATTAAAAAGAATTTGTACTGAAGCTTTTCTAACTGCTGAATCACCATCATATTTTGTACCATGCAATTTTCACAAGGTAGTCATACAAAATTCAGGTATACCAATATAAACCACTTCTGTGATATATGAACAGCAGCTGACATAACTAAGTAAAACAATGAAATACTTAGAAAATATTTATGATTTTTTTTTCATAACGAATTTTAGTTAACTGAGTGATGCTCATAAAAGCTTTAGAACATAAAAAGACTGAAAGATCTAAAATCTGAAGAAAACCAGATGTGGTTCCTCTATTTCAAAACAAAATGTAAATGGAAGTAATGTAATTACCAAGTCATCATTCCAACTTCAGAACCCAGCAATATAATGTAGGAAACTAAAAAAAATAAAAATCTTGTGGTAAATGCTTGAAAGATAAAACTGTATGAACAGTGACGTATACAGATTCATCAAAACACATGGGGTTTCAAAACATCTTAAGTTTTCAAAGTGTTTCAGGCCCTTTTCATGATCAAACAGAAAAAAAAAAAGTTGTTTTCAAATCACTTTTTCTTTTTTTAGACCCTATCTTCCATAATAGTTTTGCATGCAGCCTGGGTGTGATGGGTTACACCCATCATCAAAGCAGTGGGGGAGGGCTTGTGAGAGCCTTGCCCTCCCCAGAGGGGAGTTTTCCCCCTGCAAAACTGAGTTAGTCTGTTCCACTCCCCCTCTCTATCCAACAGTAGGAGCAGGGAATACATTGGGCCCCTGTACTCAGCACTGGCTAGGCTACACCTTGTGTCCTGTGTCCAGTTCTGGGCCCTTCAGTTTAAGAAAGATGTTGAGTTGCTGGAACGTGTCCAGAGAAGGGCAATGAAGTTGGTGAGGGGTTTGGAGCACAAGCCCTATGAGGAGAGGCTGAAGGAGCTGGGGGTTGCTTAGCCTGGAGAAGAAGAGGCTCAGTGGAGACTTTATTGCTCTCTACAACTACCTGAAGGGTGGTTGTAGCCATGTGGAGGTTGGTCTCTTCTACCAGGAAACCTGTGACAGAACAAGAGGACACAGTCTCAAGCTGCACCAGGAGAGGTTTAGGCTGGATGTTAGGAAGAAGTTCTTCACAGAAAGAGTGATTTGCCATTGGAATGGGCTGCCCAGGCAGGTGGAATCACCATCATTGGAAGTATTTAAAAAGAGACTGGATGAGGCACTTCATTCCATGGTTTAGTTGAGTAGATGGTGTTGGGTGATGGAACGGAATGGAATGGAATGGAACGGAACGGAATAGAATAGAATAGAATAGAATAGAATAGAATAGAATAGAATTGAATTGAATTGAATTGAATTGAATTGAATTGAATTGAATTGAATTAACCAGGTTGGAAAAGACCTTCGAGATCATTGAGTCCAACCTATCACCCAACACTATCTAATCAAATAAACAATGGCACCAAGTGCCAAGGTGATTTTATCTTTGTTGAGTCACATCAAGAGAGACAAGATTTAGTCTCTCACATTCCCTTCCTAAAAGCCTTTTCCCTTTGTGGGATAGGCTATTCTCATGTGCTAGGATCCAACATCCCCTTGGTGAATCCATATAGACTGCTTCTGATAACCCTCTTTTCCTCAACAAGATAGGAATCCTTAAAACCAGGCTGGACAAACATCTATTAGGAATGTCATGGATTTAGGTTCATTCAGGCAGGTGTGACCGTTTTAGGCTGTGCCTTTAAGAAAGAGACAGTTGATGAATGCTCTGGCTGAATGTTTTTGATATTTAAATGACAACAAGATAGTCTAAACTAATTTCATTGGTAGGTTTAATTTCTGCCAGTGGAGTCTGGGTTCAGGTTGTTCATTCTGCACCTTTCCCTCTGTTCGTGTGGGCTGGTCGGCTTCTCTCTCTCTGAAGCAACAGGAGCGGCTTTGAATTAACAGAGCTAACCAGATAAGAAAACTAATTCTTGCATTTGCTTTGAGCTAACAGAATTTTTCTCCTTAATTGCCTTTCTCTCTCTCTCTCTAACCCTTTTTGGGAAAAGGGGAGGGAGGGAGGGAGGGAGAGAGGGGGGGTTCCCTGGCCGGCTGGAGGGAAAAAGCTTTTCTGCATTACGTTCATTGCTGTGTATTTCTGTATATATTGTAAATACTGTATATTTGTGTACATATCCATTGCATTCCATTTCTGCCTGTAAATATAGCTTTCATCTGCTTTTCTGACTGAGCTAGCTGTGGTTTCTTTTTGTGTGTGTGTGTGGAATTTTCTCACCACAACACAGCAGGTTAAGTAGATAACATAATCTTCCCTAGTTTCTCTGTTATGAATAAAGAGGATAAGGTGAGATCCACCAATCCAGAGGCCTGGGAGCCTCTCCTCTGTCTTCCTTCATCCCATCTTCACAGGCAAGGGAAGAAGTGTTGGGTGCACTGCCACATCCTCTCAATGTTTTCTTTGGTATAACACTGCATCCCTTCTGAGAGCTGGATTGAAGCTTTATTTGTATGACTATCAAAGGCAAAAGAAAAAAAATAAATCATGCAGCCAGAGTTAAGTGCTAATAATCCATTTCCTCTCTCACTGTCTGTGCTGCTTTGTAAACTACATATGCATCCACTTTGAAAATACTGTATAGCGCTAGAACAAAAAAAAATTGCAATCAATCAAAATTAAATATTCCTAGCATGGGGTGCAAATGTTTCATGCTTGTAAAAGTTTGTTTCCTAGTTCATATCAGATACAGTTAACTTTGGCAATTTCACTGAGGACTTTTCACACAAGTAATACATAATCAAAATTAAATGCTCAAGTGTAATTTAAAATTAAGATCTCAAGTTTTGAAAAATCAAAATGTATTCAGAGGCAACTTGTGAAGAGAATGTTTAAAAGACTAGAAAATCTTGAGTCTGAATTTTGTCTACAAATGAGAAGCCCTTTATCCCAAATTCCATTTGCAAGCAGGGAGCTCATCACAAGACATATCCTTTTGATTACAATAATGAGAAATAGCTGTGAGCCAGATCTTGAAATGTCTTCTGCAGTCAATACAGCATCTGATTGAGTATAATTGGTAAAGGATTCAAGATAATTGCAAGGTATGAAGGAGAAGCAGAATGAACTATCACATGTACAGTTTCAGAAAGTACAGACTATAAACCTGGATATCACAGAAGTTCAAAGAGGGTTTAAATTGTAGTTCTGATACTATACTTACTCTGGGAATGTGAGACTAGAATTTTTTCAACTAGTTCCTGTTCAGGTTAACAGGTCAATCTGAAGTTACTTTCATTTCAACTTGCTTATCAGATGTGTTAACACAATTATTAAAAAGTATTATTTAAATAAGCTCTATTTAATTTCAGATTGTTGCATAATCATTGGAAGCAATTGTCAGAGTTGTTACCTTTATGACTGTGATCAGCTGCTTCAAAGTAGAGCAAAGCTTAATAGCAAAACTCATCACGAGGCTGGATTCATCCATGGTAATGCAGTGATAAGCAGTGACAGAGCATCAGGTCTTTCAGCTTGATGAGGTAGCACTTTTTATGTACACCATTAGTACTCAGGCTTTTGGCTTGGAAAACTGAAAAAATTCAGCGGACATGCTTGAAGACTTGTAAAGATTGCACTAAAATCAGATAACCTAATCTGTACTCTGCAACTCATGTTCCTACAAAATGTGCAGAATAAATGCAAGTGGAACGCACATGCTTGTAGTTCAGTATTCACTGCCCGACTTCTCTTGTTTAAACAGCTCAATGGTTTGGAAAGCATTTCAGTAGACTTAGTGCTGTACATTAGTTAGTGAGCTTTCACACCTAACAAAGGACATGCGCTATCTTTTTCTCAAGGATGGTACTATTGCTACTTCTGTTAGCATCAAGTCCCTACTTCCTTTTGGCAATGTTTTAAAGGAGCAAATAAACAGAAATTAACTCTCTGACTCGGATGACAATAGACTTTGCCATTAGAGTAGATTAATATATTACAATGGAAAGCAAACTTGCAGCTCTTCAAGGAGTTATTAAACAGGTCTCCATGGGAAATAGCCCTTGGTGACAAGGGATCAAAACAGAGCTGGCAGATCTTTAAGGATGTTTTCTGTGGAGCACAAGAGTTCTCAATCCCCAGGTGTAAGAAACTAGGCAAAGAAGGCAAGAGACCAGCATGGCTGAGCCATGACCTGCTAGTCAAACTGAAAGGCAGTGGAAGAGGGGACAGGCATTCTGTAAAGATGTCTGTGTTATAACAACAGGCTGCAAAAGCCAACATAAAGTAAAACTGTACTCTTTTAGCTTTCACGTGTTTAACACCATTTTGGTTTTGATTAAATCCCCACGTGTGCTACGTTGTACTGTAATCCACGGATTATGAATGTACCAACTGAATACACTGGACTAAAGAGCAGATTGCAGTGAGTAATCTAGCAAATCTGATTTTTAGAAGCATCTGTTAAAAGGTCTGTTGCCTTAGAGAAGTCTAGTGTCTCCCCTCCCCTGCCCTGGCCTTGTGGCCGATGTTGGGTTTTTTCTTTACAGTTTGAATTACTGTTTGTTGTTTCTGCTTTTTTGCTAATATTTTTTAAATTGTTACATGTTCCTTCCTCACATCCTGGTGAGATGCCTGTTCTACAACCAAATATTTCGAACAAGTAAATAGGTTTTATTAACATTTTCTGTGGGATTTTTTAAATTAATATTTTTATTGATCATACTACCTATCAAATATTAATAACCATAATCATAACAGAAAAGTATAGGGATGTTGCCCAGCTCTGTAAGGACAAGGTTAGAAAGGACAAGGTCAGGAAGGCCAACATGCACATGGAGTTGAAGTTGGCAAGGGATGTAAAGAAAAACAAGAAATGCTTCTACAGGTAAGTTAGAAAAGGAAGGCTAAAGAAAGCAGACTCCTCTGATCGGCAGCAGTGGGAAACTAGTAACAAGGGATGAGGAGAAGGTTGAGATTCTCAACAACTTTTTTTGCCTCAGTACTCACTGCCAACCTCTCTCCTAATAGCTTTCACATTGGTGGCCCACAAGATGGAGACCTGGGACACAAAGTCCCTCCCACTGTAAATAAGACATGATGATCATCTGAGGACCTTGAAGATATACAATTGCATGGGACCGGATGAGATGAATCCCAGTGTCCTGAAGCAATTAGCTGATGGAGTTGCCAAGCCACTCCTCATGATATTTGAAAAGTTCTGGCAGTCAGATGAAGTCCATGGTGACTGGAAGAAAGAGAACATTACATTCATGTTTACAAAAGGTAGAGCACACAGCACTTCCAGGATGGCCAGGGGCTCAGGCCTAGCCAGCACAGACTTAGGAAGGGCAGGTCCTGCCTGACCAAACTGATCTCCTTCTATGATCAGGTGACCCACCTGGTGGATGTGGGGAGGCCTGTGGATGTGGTCTACCTGGAATTCAGCAAGGCCTTTGACACCGTCCCCCACAGCAAACTCCTGGCCAAGCTGGCAGCCCATGGCTTGGACAGGATCAGACTGCGTTGGGTTAGGAACTGGCTAGAGGGCCAAGCTCAGAGAGTAGTGGTGAATGGTGCCACAGCCAGCTGGCAGCCTGTCACTAGTGGTGTGCCCCAGGGATCGGTGCTGGGCCCCATGCTCTTCAACATCTTTATTGATGATCTGAATGAGGTCATCGGGTCCATCATCAGTAAATTTGTGGAAGACACCAAGCTTGGGGCAGGAGTTGATCTGCTGGAGGGTAGAGAGGCTTTGCAGAGGGACCTTGACAGGCTGGACAGGCTGGACAGATGGGCAGGCTGGACAGGCTGGACAGGCTGGACAGATGGGCAGAATCCAACGGCATGAGATTGAACACATCCAAGTGCCGGGTTCTGCACATTGGACACAGCAACCCCATGCAATGCTACAGGCTGGGGCCAGAGTGGCAGGACAGCGACCAGGCAGAGAGGGACCTGGGGGTACTGGTTGATGGTAGGCTGAACATGAGCCTGCAGTGTGCCCAGGCAGCCAAGAGGGCCAATGGCCTCCTGGCCTGCATCAGGACCAGTGTGGCCAGCAGGAGTAGGGAGGTCATTCTGTCCCTGGACACTGCACTGGTTAGGCTGCACCTAGAGTCCTGTGTCCAGTTCTGGGCCCCTCAGTTTAGGAAGGATGTTGACTTGCTGGAACGTGTCCAGCGAAGGGCAACAAAGTTGGTGAGGGGTTTGGAAGACAAGCCCTATGAGGAGAGGCTGAGGGATCTGGGGTTGCTTAGCCTGGAGAGGAGGAGACTGAGGGGTGACCTTATTGCTCTCTACAACTACCTGAAGGGAGGTTGTAGCCAGGCAGAAGTTGGTCTCTTCTCCCAGGCAGGCAGCACCAGAACAGGAAGACACAGTCTCAAGCTGCGCCAGGGGAGGTTTAGACTGGATGTTAGGAGGAAGTTCTATACAGAGAGAGTGATTGCCCATTGGAATGGTCTGCCTGTGGAGGTGGTGGAGTCACCATCATTGGAGGTATTCAGGAGGAGACTTGATGGGGTGCTTGGTGCCATGATCTATTTGTTTGGGTGGGTTGGATTGGTTGATAGGTTGGACGCGATGATCTTGAAGGTCTCTTCCAACCGGGTTTTTATTGTATTGTATTATTGTATTGTAATAGGATCTTGGAAACTACTGACCTGCGAGCCTCACCTCCATGCCTGGGTAAATCATGGAACAGATCCTTCTAGACCATAGAATGGTCTAGGTTGGAGGGGACCACCAAAGGTCACCTAATCCAACCCCCCCTGCAGTAAACAGGGACATCTTCAACTAGACAGGACAAGAGACAGTGGCTTCAAACTAGAGAAGAGTAGATTTATATTGAATTTTAGCAGCAAGTTCTTTACCATCCTTGGACATATTCAAGGTGAGACTCAACAGAGCTCTGGGCAAGCTGATCTAGCTGAAGATGTCCCCTCTTACTGCAGAGGGAATTAGAATATATGACCTTTGGAGGTCTCTTCCAAGCCAAACCATGCTGTTGTTCTATGACTCTATGATTAAGTACTGTCTAATTTATTTCTGAGACAGAAACAACTAACCAACCTTCTCTGTCTCTTTTCAAGGAGCCCTGGAGGATTTTATCTGAACAATGTCCACACATATACATAGGTATGGTTGCACACCTTCTCCCAGACAAATAACAAATTCATGACTGAATTCTGTTACCTGAGGTAAACAAACATGTCAGAGCTAGATCCATCTATAGAAGGAAAAGTTAGGCTCACAAGATTGAAAACACTGAAGTACATAGTTTACACTGAAGGAATTTGGTTTCAGTTTTCAGGTCTGCCTACAAACCTGATTCTTGAAAACCTGGGAAACTAATTAAAGCTGAAAAATTACATTCTAGATAATTCTTTTTACCATGCTTTTACTTCTGAAAATGAGTAAGAAAATACATATCTTTCAAATCCTTGAAGAATGTTTACTTTAAACGAGTTTCTCAGATTTGGTGCAGAGGAAAGAGAATGTCAGATCTTGTGGCTGAAACAGGTACAAGGTAACTTTTTTAATATTCCGGTTCATGTTATGTGAATTCTAGCTGTTTCTCTGTAAGGTCACAGACCCTCAGTAGGTCCTTTGATACATCTGCTCATTTAAACATCTGCACAGACTCCTTTTAAGAGTTTAAAACTGTTGTGGTGTTAATTCCCAGAGAGGATAAGAACAGCTAACATGCTGAATAGACTTTCTAGTGCAAGTTTCTGTTCATCTTCCCATCCAAAAGTGCTGGTGAATTCCCTAGAAATTCTGAGAAGAATAAAGTATCAAATAATTTCATTAATTTTTAAATAGTCTATTTTTTACTCCCCAGTTTCCCAGAAAGAGTTGAAACACTAACTTGTTGCACACTATATAAAAACATTGTCATACCAAATCTAGTCTCCCAACAATCTACCTTTTTAAATTGGTAGTATGTTGTTTCTTAACATGAGCAATGGCTTAATTAATTGATGAATTTTTGTCTGAGGTAATGTGAGATAATTAAAAACACTTACAGAACAATACTTTAGTAAATATCTGTTATTATATGACTAGGCAATGGGAGAATCAAGAAGAGAACTTATGTAACATGAAATTTATTATTTTATTTTTTAAATCAATATACCTTTTTATTTTTCTAAAAGCTACGTCACTAGCCTGAACTGCTGATTATCTCACCATAATAAGACTACAACATGCTATTTTCACACATATGTAAAAAAAAACTACTCTTCTTAAACACAAAAAGGTGTTAGAAGTCTTGAAAGAGCAGTATAGTAGCTTCAAATGCACTATATATATTTTACATTATGCACAAAAATATACATAATGCAATTCCACAGTAATACATACTTAAATTAACATATACTGCAAAACTTTGAGTTTAAATGGCACCAAAATCATTATTGACCAGCTCCAATTATAATACTGTTTTAAAATGATAACTGAAGCAAGCTTCCTGTTTACAAAATGGTAACAGGCCATGAGCCTGATATATTTGGAGGCTAGAGAAAGTGTTTGTTCACATAAGGATATGCCTTTTAATGAGTTAAGAAATAATTTCCCTTACATTTCCCTCATTAGACTGAAACAAATATATAAATATCATGGGGAAAAAAGAAAATAAGATGAATGTGCAAATAAAAGTGCTCTTCAGATTGCTCAAAGAAAATAAGTGTTGACAAACTTTACTTTGCTTCTAATTGTCATTATCTGTCTTTTTGTTGTCATTTCTGTACTTGGTGCTTTCTTTGCTTTCTTGCCAGTCCTTCTTTTCACCATCCATCTCTCCCAAAATGAAGTTTCAAAAGGAGTTTCCACAAATAGCTAGACAACCTCCTTGCGGCCAAAAGAGTGTTTAAAAAGAAATATCTGCATTTATGTGTCATTATTTTTCCTGGGAACAAAATATTTGACAATATAAGGGAATGACTGAAAAGTCTGTGTGAATAATAATATTATGGTAAATATTAGTCTTCTTTTACTATATACATTAAAAATAAATAAATGAATAAAAGACAGCTTTTCCATTATTTCAAAGTTGGATCTTATCTTCTTGTTATTCCATGTGTTCAATGTTTGTCCAGATTTTCTTCTATTTTTGTCAAATAAGAAGAGAAACAGAGCCATGTATTTGTTGCTGGCAAACATTTATATCACCTATACCTCACATATAAGAACCAGCCAGGCCAGATGGTACGATTTATAAAGGTGCTGAGTTTGGAAGTAGTTTCCATTGACTTCAAAGGAACCATCACATATTAAATGTACTTCACACATTTAGGTCATGTGTTACATTAACAGCTTGAGAATGGAGATTCACACACTCACAATATAGTCAATGAGACTATACAGCAGTTATACAATTCCCTATGCTCTGGAAGGCTAACACTGATTGTAAGATAATCAGAGTACATGGATTTTCACATTGGTGCTTATATAATAGTGTGAGTGCAGGGAAATACAGGACAAGGTAAAAATGTTCAGTTTTGTATCATTATGCTAAATGTACAGCAATCTGGACAATACAATTCCATTTCTGTAAAGCATCCAGCAAATACTCAGTTTCATCATAGCCTATAAAGGATATTTTTTTTCCCCAACAAATTATGTGAATTTTGGCAGCAAAAGAAACATTAGCTTCCACTTCAAGCTGTCAGGATTTAAAAAAAAAATCAAATAATTTCATTCTATGTTAAGTCACAAGTGACAAATCTGGAAATGCACAAGACCAAATCTCAGTTAACTTACACACTTTTCAACTTCATTAACTTGGCCAGGATTAGGAGTTAACTTGGAATGTGGCTCATGGAAGGAACTCTGTTTCTGATAGAATCTTAGATTGGTAGAGGTTAGAAGGGATCTCCAGAGATCATGTAGTCCAACTCTACTTCTAAAGAATGTTCCCCAGATCAGGTTGCACAGGAATGCATCCAGGTGGTTTTTGAAAGTACCCAGAGAAGGAGACTCCACAACCTCCCTGGGCAGCAAGTTCCAGTTCTCTCTCACCCTCACAGTAATGAAGATTCTTCTTGAAGATTCTCCTTATGTTTAAGTAAAAGCCCCCATGTTCTTGTTCATTGCCCCTTGTCCAGTTGCTGGGCACCACTGAAAAGAGCCCAGCACCATCCTCATGACCAGCACCTCTTAGATATTTATATTCATTACCGCTTCACTTCTCCAGGCTAAAGACCTCCAAATTTCTCACAAAAGAGATGCACCACTCCACTGGATTCTTTTCAGTAGTTTCCTGTCTCCTTTAAACTGGGGTGCTCAGAATTGGACACAATACTTCAGGTGTGGCCTCACCAGAGCACAGTAAACTGGCAGGAAAACTTTCCTTGACCTTCTGGTCACATTCTTCTAAACACACCCCAGGAGACCATAGGGGTGGCTCAGCATGTTAAGGAAGGTCTCCACTGCCTCAAACATAACAATGTTAGTGATGATAGGGTTGAATACTTGAGGGTAAGAATCAGGGGAAAGGGGAAAACAAACAGATGTCATGGTGGGGGGTCTGTTATAGACACCTAACCAGGATGAGGAAGTTGATGAAATGGTTTATAAGTGTCTGGGGAAGATCTCATAATCACCAGCCATTGGAACTTCAACTTAACCAGATGTCTGCTGGTAATACAACACAGCAGACAGGAAGCAGTCCTGGAGGTTCTTTGAGTACATAGAAGATAATTTCCTAACACAGCTAGTGAATAAGCCTGTGAGGGATGGCTCTTTACTAGACTTGCTGTTTGTGAACGGAGAATGACTAGTAGAAGATGTAAAGGCTGGTGGGCATCACAAAGTGACCATGAGATGCTGGAGTTTACAAATCTTAGTGAAGTTAGGAGAAGAGTCAATGGAATTTGCATTGTGTGAGAAAGCGCACATTGTTTTCCTAAGATAAAATATGTTACAGTTAGTGTAAAAGTACTGAAGACAACTTTGCCTGTATTCCTTTATCTGCTTAAAGGTATAAAGTGTTTGGTACTAAAAGTAAAACTGGATCCTATCTCTCTGAGCTATCCCTGTGTCCAGTCTATCTTTCTCCCTGTCTTGTGCCTCCCGGACACAATTCCAGTCCATGCCCCAATGCCAC
The DNA here is from genome assembly GCA_015227895.2 of Colaptes auratus. NCBI lineage: Eukaryota > Metazoa > Chordata > Aves > Piciformes > Picidae > Colaptes > Colaptes auratus. Next base: position 43,982,964 of record CM026897.1, read on the forward strand.
AGTTGAAGTAGATGATCTAGAGGTCTCTTGCAACCAGATATAGTCTGTGATTCTAGGAACTGTGAAGGTTGCATGTGCCTGTGCACTATGTGTTTATGGAAACATGTCCAGCACTTCCAGGCCAATCAGTGCCACTGGACACGACACAGCACCTTCACTCTTGTTTTCATCAGAGTATTCCTTAGTGGAAATTTCAAGCACTTATAGGCTTATCTGTGAGAAAGTGAGGCAAAAAAATACCTTTAAGAGATGCTCTAGTGTGTCTTAGGAAAGATAGAGTTAGTTGCTATGGCAGTTAGGGCAGCAGAGAAAAAATGAGATGACTAAAATAGCCCTGGCCAGAGTCCTGGCATCACTATCCTGAAATAAGAATGAAGGGTTCTTAAAAAGAATGCGTATCTTGGGGAAAGGGAATAAATTCTTGTTTAAGTTTAGGTCCATAAAATGTAGAAAAGTGAACATTTTTAAATCCAAATTGTAATTTCAGGTTTCCTGATCTTCAGGCATTTTAGCAATGCCTGGTTCATGTAGAACATTAAATACATAACCTAGATGAAAACTCTTAAAGGTGACTGACAGTGGTTTTACTTATCTAAGCTTTCATGGAAGGCTTTAATTAAAAAACATAATATGTTAGAATTTGTATTCAAACTATAAAGTACATATGGATGGAGAGCTGGTAGGGGTTCTCAACTTGTTGCCCTGAGGCAAGCCATGAATGACACACCAGGACACCCTGTGGAAACCAAGGGGAATTGGCACAAGAGGACAACAGGGCCAGCACAGATGTAGTTTCTCTATCCAAATGCATGCAGCTTGGGCAACAAACAGGATGAATTAAGGGCCACTGTGCTGCTGGGATGCCATGACATAGTGGGCATTACTGAAACTTGGTGGGATGATTCCCCATGACTGGAATGTAGGGATAGATGGGTATAAGCTCTTTAGGAAGGATAGGCAGGGAAGGAGAGGAGAAGCTATGGCCCTCTATGTCAATAACCAGCTGGAATCAGTGGAGCTCCACCTGGGGAGGGATGATGAGATGGTTGAGGGTGTATGGGTTAAAATAAAGGCAAGACAGGGGAAGGAGATATTACTGTGGGGGTCTCCTACAGGCCACCTGACCAGCAGAACTAAGCAGATGAGGCCCTCCACAGGCAAATAGAAGCAGCTTCTAGGTCACAGGCCCTGGTCCTCATGGGTGATTTCAACCACCCTGACATCTGCTGGAGGGACAACACAGCAAGGCACCAGCAATCCAGGATGTTCCTGGACTGCATAGAAGACAAATTCCTTCTCCAAATGGTAGAGGAACCAACAAGAAAAGGTGCTGTGCTGGACCTTGTTCTCCCCAACAGGGAAGGGGCTGGTAACCAATGTGAGGCTCAGAGACAGCCTTGGCTGCAGTGACCATGAAGCAGTTGAATTTAGTATCCACAGGGCAATCAGGAGGACCTATTCTAAGCTTAGGACCCTAGACTTTAGGCGTGCAGACTTTGATCGCTTCAGTAATCTGCTAGCCAAAGTGTCGTGGGAAGAAGCCCTAGAGGGAAGAGGGACCCAGGACAGCTGGTCAGTATTCAAGGACCACCTCCTCTGTGTCCAGGAGCTATGTATACCAACAAAGAGAAAAGCAGGAAAGAATGCTAGGAGGCCTGCCTGGATGAACAAGGAGCTACTAGACACACTATGACTTAAAAAGAAACTCTACAGGAAGTGGAGGGAAGGACAGATAGAACAGGGGGGATATAAGGAAGCTGCCCGAGCAGCAAGAAGCCTGTTTAGGAAAGCCAAAGCAGAGTTCAAATTGAATCTAGCCAGGGAGGTTAAAGGGAGCACTAAGAATTTCTACAGGTATACTAATGGCAAGAAGAAGACTAGGGAAGGTGTGGGCCCTCTCAGAAAGGAAACTGGTGAATTGGTCACAAGTGATGTGGAAAAGGCTGAGGTACTCAATAACTTCTTTACCTCAGTCTTCACTGCAAGGGCCTCCAGCCACACTCCTGGAGTCATGGCAGAATGTCAGGGACGGGGAGGAAGAACTGCCCATCGTCAATGAAGATCAGGTTCATGATCACCTGAAGAACCTGAAAGTGTTCAAGTCCATGGGACCCAATGGGATAAACCCACAGGTGCTGAGAGAACTGGCAGATGAGGTTGCTAAACCCTTCTCTATTCTATTCCAAAAGTCATGGCAGACTGGGGCAGTCCCCACAGATTGGAAAAGGGCAAACATTACTCCCGTTTTCAAAAAGGGTAAGAAGGAGGAACCAGGGAACTCCAGGCCAGTCAGTCTCACCTCTGTGCCCGGAAAGATCATGGAGCAGATCCTCCTAGAGGCACTACTGACTCAGAAGAATAGTGAAGAGGTGATTGGGAGCAGTCAGCTTGGCTTTGCCAAGGGCAAATCCTGCCTGACAAACCTGGTGGCCTTCTATGAACAGGTGACAACATTAAGAGATGAGGGGCGAGCAACTGATGTCGTTTACCTGGACCTGAGCAAAGCCTTTGACACTGTCCCACACCACATCCTGGTCTCCAAACTGGTGACACATGGATTTGATGGGTGGACCACCAGATGGTTACAGAACTGGCTTGATTGCTGCACCCAAAGAGTGGCTGTCAATAGGTCCATGGCCCAGTGGAGGCCAGTGACAAGTGGTGTCCCTCAGGAACCAGTCCTGGGACCAGTCTCATTCAACATCTTTGTGGGTGACATGGACAGTGGCATTGAGTGCACCCTCAGCCAGTTTGCTGATGACACCAAGCTGTGTGGTGCAGCAGACAGACTGGAGGGAAGGGATGCCATGCAGAGGCACCTTGAGAGGCTGGAGAGGTGGGCACAAGCCAACATCATGAGCTTCAACAAGACCAAGTGCAGGGTCCTGCATCTGGGTCGAGGCAATCCCAGGCAAAAACACAGGCTGGGCAGTGACTGGCTGGAGAGCAGTCCTGAGGAGAGAGACTTGGGGGTGCTGGTGGACAAGAAGCTCAACATGAGCTCTCAATGTGCACTTGCAGCCCGGAAAGCCAATCAGATCCTGGGCTGCATCAGGAGAAGTGTGGCCAGCAGGTCAAGGGAGGTGATTCTCCCCCTCTACTCAGCTCTGGTGAGACCCCACCTCCAGTTCTGGAGCCCCTATTACAAGAGGGATCTGGAGGTGCTGGAAGGGTGTCCAGAGAAGGGCCACGAGGATGATCAGAGGGCTGGAGCACCTCTCCTATGAGGACAGACTGAAGGAGTTGGGGCTGTTCAGTCTGGAGAAGAGAAGGCTCTGAGGTGACTTGATTGTGGCCTTCCAGTATCTGAAGGGGGCCTCCAAGGAGGATGGGGAGGGACTTTTCAGGCTATCAGGTAGTGATAGGACTAGGGGGAATGGAATGAAAACTGGAGGTGGGGAGATTCAGGCTGGACATGAGAAGGAAGTTCTTCACTATGAGAGTGGTGAAGCCCTGGAATAGGTTGTCGAGGGAGGTGGTTGAGGCCCTGTCCCTGGAGGTGTTTAAGACCAGGCTGGATGAGACTCTGGCCAGCCTGATCTAGTGTAGGGTGTCCCTGCTCACAGGAGGGGTGTTGGAACTAGATGATCCTTGTGGTCCCTTCCAACCCTGACTGATACTATGATACTGTCTTTCTGATGCATGACACAGGGTGATCATAGCCTCCATTTATGAAATGTTTACATTGTTCTTTCCTACTGTGATCTTTAAGTCTCTGGTAATATTATTTCATAAAGTATTACATGTTGAGGCTTACCCCTACTGAGAATTTTATTTTAACTCCCACTGTAATTGTGTATACTCAGTTGTAGTTTAACTATATTTACACTCCTGCAGTTAACTCATATAGTGCAATGAAACAGTATGAACTGCCTCCCTGGTATTTTATTGTAGACATGATAATGTGGCTGGATTCTGCTATAGTAATTATAAAAATATAAGGTGCGTATTCAATGCACATCATTGTGGTTATTGACAGAACTATGCTGAAAGGGTGATGTAGAATGATTTAAAATCTTTTGATTAAAATAATTTGAACAGAGGTTCTCCAAATATCACTATCTTAAGCATGTAGTAACATAATGCATTAGCTGATGGCCCTAGTGTATACTTAAGGTGACATAAATATAGCCTCAATGATAAAAAACAGTTTTCCTCATTAACTACATATAGTTTCTGTATAAAAGATTGGAAAAATTCAGTCCTCATTTCACAATCATCCAGCCTAAACAAATGGAGGCTCTTGCTTGTGACCGCCTGGGTCAAGTTAACTTGGATTATGCTTCATGGGAGCAAACTATGAACATTCAAAATATATGTTACAGTGATACAGATGAAGAAAGGTAAGGATTAAAATAAATGTTGAATAGTTACAGAGTTTTCTGAAGTGATCATGTGAACACTTTCATGTGATCATGTAAGTCCCGAGTTTTACTTTTCTAGTACCTTTCTTCTTTGAAGTCCCAGAGGCTTTTATAAGTATAATGGACTTAAATGTACATCTTATGCATAGGACAGCATGAAAATCTCTTCAGTGCTCTGTAAATACAGTAACTCTTTTGATGTGCAGTATTTATTTAGAAGTATTTTGCTAAGGATTTTTTTGTGTGTTATGTGCTGATGACACAAAAATGGGAGGAGTAGTTGACACACCTGAAGGCTGTGGACCTCAGTGGGATCTGGACAGGCTGGAGAGCTGGACAAGGAGCAATTTAATGAAAACCAACAAAGACAAATGTAAAGTCTTGCATCTGGGAAAGAACAACCCTGTGCTGGTTGGGGACTGGTTGGAGAGCAGCACAGAGGAGAGGAAGCTGGGGGTCCTGATGGATAGCAGGATGGCCGTGAGCCAGCAATGTGTCCTTGTGGCCAAGAAGGCCAGCGGTATCCTGGAGTGTATTAGGGGGGAAGTTGTTAGTAGATTGAGAGATGTTCTCCTCTCCTTGTCTTCCGCCCTGGTGAGGCTGCAGCTAGAATATTGTGTCCAGTTCTGGGCCCCTCAGTTCAAGAAGGACAGGGACCTGCTTGACAGAGTCCAATGCAGAGCCACAAAGATGATTAAGGGAGTGGAACATCTCCCTTGTGAGGAAAGACTGAGGGAGCAGGGGGTCTTCAGCTTGGAGAAGAGGAGACTGAGGGGTGACTGAGGGGTGTATATATGTGAAATATCTGATGGGCAAGTGTCAGGAAGATGAAGCCAAGCTCTCCTCAGAGATACCAATGATAGGGCAAGGGGCAATGGGTGCAAGCTGGAGCATAGAAGGTTCCACGTGAACATAAGGAAAAACTTTTCCACTGTGAGGGTGACAGATTGCTGGAACAGACTGCCCAGAGAGCTTGTGGAGTCTCTGTCTCTAGAAACATTCAAAGCCTACCTGGATGCCTTCCTGTGTGACCCACTCTAGGTGATCTTGCTCTGGCAGGGGGACTGTACTAGATGATCTCTCGCTGCCCCTTCCAACCCCTCGGGTCCAAGTGGGCCAGGTGTGTGTGCTGTTGGCCACTTTTGGAGAAAACTGGTTCTATAGGTTAAAGTATCAGGTTTCTATTTCTTTATCTTTGTTGTCACTGGCCATCATTGTCTCAGTAAATCTATAAATACTAGCCCAAAGAGTGAGTACCTTCCCTTGCCTTGCCTTGTCCAAGATCAGGAGAAGCCACAAGCCTTAACCCTGCAAGCCCAAAAAGCCAAACCTTGCTTGCCTTACAATTTGGAAGCTGAGCTGTGCTTCAGTTTACCCACAAAGACTGCAAGTGCCCCTTGCAGTAACATTGAAAAGCCCAGGAGCAGACATATGTGTCTTGCCAGGTCAAGAGATGAATCCTGGAAGAGGCAAGACCCCAGGACAGTTTTGTTTTATAGGAAGAAGCAACAAGAATCGCTCTGAAGACTGCAACTGAAGAACCTCTCCAAAACAGGCAAAGGTACAAACCTGACAAGCCTTGCAAGCCTCAGCAGCAACCATTTTTCTACAAAACTTTCAGGTGTAAAGCCTTTGGAGATAAACCCTGTAGGTGCCTCAGCAGCAAGCTGCAGAAGCCAACAGAAAGTGAAACTGTATTCCTGCAGCTTTCACCTGTTTCACACTGATTTAGTTTTGTTTAAATCCCCACATGCACGGTACCACGATCTGTCGATTATAAATGTTGCAACTGAATGTTCAGGACAAAGGGATGTGAAGTGAGTAATCTACTATATTTGATTTTTATAAGTGTCTGTTAAAATGTCTGTTGCCCTAGAGAATTCTAGAGTTCTCTCCCTTGTGGGCAAAGCTGGTGTGTTGCCGACATTCTTCTCTGTTTTCTTTACACTTTAAATTACTGTTTTGCTGCTTCTGGTGTATTTTGCTACTATTATTTGAATTGTCACATGTTCCTGCAGGGGAGGTGTCTGTTTCACAACCGAGTATTTTGAACCAGTAAATAAGTTATATTAATATTTTATGTAGTTTTCTTAATTAATAAAGTTATTAATATTTTTAAACATGCCACCAATTAAATAATAACCGTACATTCATAACAGTTATTACTGAAGCAGTTACATATATGTAAGTATACATATTCACAGGCCTATGACTAGCATCACCTCTGCAGAAGAAAGCAAAAAGCTTTTCAGATGTTTTCAGTATCTGTAATGACATGCTTAGAAAATGAGACAAAAACATTCTGTGAGAATTACATTTTCAGAAAACTGTACTTTGTGAAACTCACTTTTTTGATAAAGCCTATCAAAAGTGACTATTAAAGTGACTCTTCTACTCTTGCTGTTGGAATGGTGACATTGTAAAGAGGGATGTGATAGAGCAGAATTCAGGAAATATTAAACCTGTGATACAGCCTAAGCCAAGTTCTGGTCTGTATTTCACATCCCTGGGTGTGGTGGGTTTAGGCTATGCCTTTAAAATTTAGTTACAGATTTTGAGCAGAAAAGTAGAAAAATATAAATAAATCACCCTTTGGGTGTAAAAGGGAAAACTAAAGATTATTCTAAACAAATTCATTGAAGGAATATCTGCCATAAAACAGGCTGTACCAAAACAATTCTCTCTCATTTGTGATCTCTCTCTGCTTGCTTTGCCTGGGAGAGATCAATCTGCTTCTGGTTGACCTTGGCTTGGCTGCATTGTCTAGTTAAGTCTAACCCATTGCTTTTCTCTCTGCTCCTCTTCTCTTGTAACAGGGGTGTAGGGGGGGCAGTGGAACGGCTTCCTTGGTTCTGACCAGGGGTTTTTCGTGTTGTCTGCTAACTGTAAATGTCTGTATAATATTGTAAATCCTGCATATTTTGTACATATTTCTTACATTCCATTGTAGAGTGTAGTTCTTGTTTGTAAATACAGCTTCATTTGCTTCTGACTGAGTTGGTCTGGCAAAGTTAATGCTGGTGGGGAAATTTCAACCCACCACACTGGGTAAACCCCAATGGCAGAGCTGCAAAATGCTTCTTATCTCACACCCTGAAATGTTTGGTTTACTTAGCATTATGATTGTATGGAGGTTATTAATATTCAATAGGCAGAACAACTAATAAAAATATTAATAACTTTATTAATAATTTTAAAATCCCATGGAAAATATTAATAAAACCTGTTTCACGGTTCAAAATATTGGGTTGTGGAACAGGTATCTCACTAGCAGGAACATGTGACAATTTAAGCAATATGAGCACAAATCCAGAAACAACAAACAGCAATGTAGACCGTAAAGAAAAAAGAACATCGGCAACATGCCATATATTGCCCATAAAGGGGGGGAGGGGTGAACTCTAGAATTCTCTAGTGCAACAGACCATTAACAGATGCCTATAAAAAACCAGATTTCCTCTGGAAAGACACTCTGGAGGGAGGAAGGATGGAGCTGGTGTGGTCTAGTTTTAGGTCTGTCTGCACTGCACTACCTTGTTTTGATAACATATATGTCTGAAGTGGTACACTGAGAGACCCTGTGGGAGCCCAGATTTGCACCTGGCCTTAAGGGTAAGCCTGCTTCCTGCAGCCAAGTGAGGCAGGGGAGATGTAACAACGGAGGCTCTTTTCCTATTGCATATAACAAGGATTGAGTCAAATGTGTTACCAGGGACTAAAATGCTGTCTTCCCTGTGCAAAATGTAGAGTTATTTATTTAATATCAGCACTTTTCACATAGGTCTCAGTTTTGCATGGAGTTCTGCTGGAGACAGAGTAACATAAGAATACAGACAGAACTGTTTCTGAAGCTAATTTAATTTTAGTTAGAGCGAATAGAATAGAATAGAATAGAATAGAATAGAATAGAATAGAATAGACCAGGTTGAAAGAGACCTTCAAGATCATCGCGTCCAACCCATCAACCAATCCAACCCACGTAAACAACTAAACCATGCAGCCAAGCACCCCATCAAGTCTCCTCCTGAACACCTCCAATGAAGGTGACTCCACCACCTCCACAGGTAGGCGATTCCAATGGGCAATCACTCTCTCCCACAGGCTTGAGGTCATCACTGCTTCCCTGACGAGCTTGTTCCAATGCTTGACTATCCTGTCAGCAAAGAATTTTTTTCTGATATCTGATCTGAACTTTTTTTTGACACAGCTTTAATATATTCCCTCACATTCTGTCACCAAACAGCAGATAAGTACATCCTTCGCTGCTTCCATTTATGAGGAATTTGTAGTCAGCATGAGGTCACTCCTCAGTCTCCTTTTCTCTAAGCAGAGCATACTATCCTCAGCTGCTCCATCCAAGTCATGTCCTCTTCTCCTTTGATGATCTTTGTTGCCTTTCATTGGGCACATTCTGTATGCTTCTTACATTGTGGAGCCTGAAACTGCACACAGTAATCGAGGCAATGCTAAGTATAACAAGACAATCTCTTATCTTCACTGATTCATTGTAGTGTATTCAATTCAAAGCAGAATATGGTTGGTTCTTTAGACTACCAGTACATACTGTTGACTCATACTAAGTTTACCATCAACCAAAACCCCAGATCACTGAAATGTAGCAGGACAGCTCCCATGACAAGAATGCTGTCATGGATGGCTATATACTATTCAGGAAAGATAGACCAAAAGGGTGAGGTGCTGATGTTGCTCTCTATGTGATCTGAAGTGTATTGAGTTCTATCCAGGGAGGGAGGTAAAACATGTTGAAAGCTTGTGGGTAAAAATTAAGGGACATGAAAAGGGGGATGAAACTGTTGTGGGTGTCTACTATAGACCACCAAACCATAAAGAAGATGTAGACAAGGCCTTCTACAGTCACCTGGAGGTAGCCTCTAGAACACACTCCTTGGTGCTCATGGGTGACTTCAATCACCCTGATATTTGTTGGAAAGCCCACACAGTTACATATATTCAGACCAAAAGACTTCTGGACTGTATCAGTGATAACTTCTTGACAGAGGTAATGGAGGAGCCAACAAGGAGAGGTGTACTGTTTGACCTCATATTATCTAATGAAGGACTGGTTGGGGCCGTTAAGGTCAGAAACAGCCTTGGCGGAGTTTACAGCAATTGTGGAGTTCAGCATCATACAAGGTAGAAGCAGGGTAGTAAGTAGTATTACAACCCTGGACTTCCACAAGGCTAAATTTGCACTCCTCAGATATGTATTTGCACGAATCCTATGGGCTAAGACTCTGGAGGGTAAAGGAGCCTGTGGTGGTTTGAGCCTTAACTGGAAGTTAAGAGCTCAGGTGGGGGGCAAGGCTGAGAATCTCTCCCCCACTCCCCCCCCCTTCCCTCCCAACAGAGAGGGGAGAAAAGGAAAGAGCAAATCCACCAAACAATAATTTGGAGTCGGCTTGGAAGTAGAGAGGTAAAGAGTTGTCTTTAAGCAATATATATATATATATAACAATAACAGGAAAAAGGTTCACAAGGGCAAGGAACAAGGATGGATGGGAGGGGGACAAAACCAAGAGAATAATACAAAACCAGCCTTTCTCTGAGGAAGCATGGAGGCAGCAGGTCCGACCACGTGGCAGAGGAGCAGGAGGGTAGCTGCAGTAGCTCTCGTCCAGCAGAGGCAGAAGCCAGAAAAGCCGGGGCCAACAGCTATGAGGTCCTGCTTTTTATACCTTAGCTGGGCAGGAAGGGGGGAGTGGAACAGACTCAGCTTCCCAGGTGAAAAATGCCCTGCAGGGAGTGAAAAGTACCTGCAAGCCCTCCACCCTGCTTTGTTCTTTTGTTCCCAGAAAAGGGTGTTAACCCACCACAGAGCCCAAGAAAGATGGTCAGTTTTAAATGCCACTTCCTCCAAGCCCTAGATAGGTGTGTTCCCTTGAGTAAAAGATTGGGTAGAAATGCTAGGAGACCTGCATGGATGAGCAAGGAGCTCATTTGCAGTTCACAGAGGAAGAAACTTGTCACTTGTGAGAGTTATAGAGCGGTTGTCACAGTATTCAGGAAGGTAGCAAGGAAGGCCAAAGCCCTTTTGGAATTAATCTGACAAAGGAAGTAAAAAAGGACAAGAAGGGCTTCTTCAAATTTATCAGTAGTAAAAGAAAGAATAAGGAAAGTGTGGGCCCACTGCTGAGTGAGGTGGCAGTCCTGATAACTGAGGATGCAGACAAGGCAGGGTTGCTAAATACCTTCTTTGCTTCTGTGGTGGATTGAGATTACCCCATTATAAAATTGCCAGTCCAGCTCAGTTGGAAGCAAATTAAGTTGTATTTGCAAGCAAACCTGCAATCTAAAATGTAATGCAATGAATATGTACAAAATATAAAATATTTGCAGGTATTTAAAATTTCTAAACAGCACAGGAACCCCCCTGGACAAACCAGGGGGATAATAATAGCTCCCCTTTCCCTGGTGCCTTCCCTACTCTCCTGTACACAAGAGAGAAGAAAGTGCAGAAAGTTGTTTGTTAGTACAACAAAGCAATGCAGCCAAGGTCAGCAAAAACCAGCAGAAGCACCAGCCTGAGCAGAGGAAGTGAAAAGACAGAGAAAGTTAGCACACACAACTATCTTATGTTTGTTATCTATCCAACAGGATTGTTTAGGACTTATCATTATTTTCCTTTTTACATCCACCAGTAATTTATGTACTAATCTGATAGCATTCTGTGATGTTCCAGCTGAATGGGTAGATGCAGGGAGACCAATGGATGTAGTCTACCTTAACCTCAGCAAGGCTTTCAACGTTGTCTCCCATAACATTCTTGTGAGCAAGCTCAGGAATGGTGGGACAGACAATAAGACAGATTAGGAACTAGTTACACAAAACTACATAAAAACTGGGGCTGTACATGGCTGTACAGAAATGTCTGTGCACTATGGGAAATGGTCTGTTTTCAAGCATCTTTGAGGAGGCTATATTCTATCCTTGAGTTAGGAATGTAAACCTTAACAGAAACTGAGAAACCCCGGACAGGGTTTGGCTGGACACATTATGAAGTGTTTGAATAACTTGTTTGTTAGCATTAGCCAATTGTATACCTTGCTTGAGCATGTGTTAGTAGAAAGGCAATCAATTAGAGTGTGACAGGTTTGTGTAGAAACATATGTAAGTTAACTATGTGGCGCAATAAATGTCTTTGCTTGGAACTGTATTGCCGAGTCTGTGTTGGTGTCGCCACACTGAAGAAGGACTAACAGAATTTGCTTTTCATTTAATTTCCTTTTGTGAACATCTGGCATCTTCCACAATGCCTTTGACTACAACACATACATTCCTACACCAACCTCAAAGGGAATGCACTCTAACATTTAATTCAAGTGAGGTTTAAAATGCACAGTGGGACCTTGTGTGGGCCTGTTACATCAGAATAAGTTTTCCCCTATAAGTGTGTTTATTTTTTCTGAATTGCTTTTCTGACCCTGGACAAGTCTTTGCATCTCAAACCTAGTGTGTCTTTTTTTGTCACAATGGTGTTGATCTGATTCTTTGTTGTAAAGGACTAGCTGACAGATTACTTTTGATGGATTACAAATTGAAGACCGCTGTGAAATCCCATGTTGATCCATCCAAATTGTCTAATCTGAGATGCAATGGATTGCCTTTCTACAATACAGAGCAACAGCCAATTTGTTTCTGAGCATCACTGGTTTAACTCTTCTACTTTTTATTTCCTTTTTGTTTTGAAAATTTTCATTAAAAGGCATATATCCATCCTATGGCATAGATACAACTTTCTTTTATTAATATTATGTTTTAAAGTGATGATATGTATCACAGATTAAGAAATGTACCACCTGGCCTCTTGCTCAAGCAGCTTTTTAACTAAGTTTTCCCTTAGTCTCCTACACAGGCCTAAAGGCAGTAACAGAAAAAAATATCTTTTCCCAGCAAGATTTATTACTAATACAGTGTTAAAAGTACATTGAAAGTTTTTACATATTTTTCTGACTGATTAGCATGCTCATTCTTCTCAGGTAAAATCTTGTCACTTAACCCAGCGTCCACTCAGCATTTTTTTCCTTTGGTCTTTCTTCATATAAGACATTTAGAAGAAGAAACAGAAACCATCAAGACTTTCTAATAATATAATAAACTTGATTGTAGGATTGTTAAACCTAGCACAGTAGGAGAGATTCTAGACTTTATTTTAATTTCTATAATCTTGGAAAAGTATTTGATTAATTGAAGAGAAAAAGTAATACTTGGGAAGGATCTTCTCTATGTCTATAAAAGTAGTTACTCATAAATTTTAAAGAAGCTGCCTTGCTAGATTTTTAATAACTGAAAGAGCTTTGGGGTGTGTATACATTTTTTCACACTGTGGTAATTTTCAGAAGGAGAGAAGAATACCTGCTCCCCAGAATCGCATAGCCTGGATGATATTAAATATTTCTAGAGGAAGCATCTGCAAACTGGAAGTTTGAAACAGCGTACTTCTATGAGTAATCTGAAATGTACAGTGAACAACATGGAATGTCTTTCATCACATACTTGCTGAGGAATCATGAGCAAAAATCATGGGAGCTTGTTGTGAAAGGTTATTAAATGTATTAATATGAAATATGAATTATGAAAATAGTTTTTATTATCAAATTATTAATAACTGATGAATCAACAACTTATATACATGTTCTAGTGCACATTCGTGAAATACATTCCATAAGTGGCTTAGTACTATGATTACAATTTAATTAAACCGTCTACAGACTATTTCTATATTTTATATAATGAAGGGTGCAGTTCTGCCACTTGTCCACTAGATGGCAACTCGGCAGAACGCGGGCGGCTTCTGGCTATATACAGCAATATTACAATCTTTCTGTGCATCAGTGATGACTCTGCTAGACGCGGATACTTTGAACTGAGTGCTAGTGGATGGAAAGCACGTGGAAGATACTCTGTAGCTGTTGTTTGTAGCAAGGTGGGGGTCCGGCTGACTACTGTCACTGGACTGGCTCCTAGTCAAGTTGGACAGCTGTGTTGGGTTACTGTCTTCTCTCTCCGCAGCAGGGGAGAGGGAATACTGGAACCTGGTCTTAGCTCAGAAGCAGGTTCCCTTCAGGACTCAGTCGGTTCCCTTCAGGACTCAGTCGGTTCCCTCCAGACAATAAGGATAGGTCCTGGTCGGGTTTGGCCACGGGCCAGCCCTGGGAGTCAGCTCACACAGCAGGGCAGGGCAACGGTTGCCTGTAGGCGGGCTCAGAGGTTCCTGGTTGGACAACGACAGCAAACAATAGCGATGGGGTCGGCCCTGTAGCTACGAGCCTCGGGGCTGAGAGAATGCAGCTGCACTGAGCTGTGGCTTCTTGGTTACTGGGCTTAAAGGAACAGCGGGACACTTGGAGTAGTCCCGAGTTTGGTGCAGTATAGGCACAAACAGTACTTTACTCTTCCCTGAGGTTTACAGGGCTCAGAGCGGCACACCTGGTGGCTTCTCTCCTGCTATGGCAGGGCTAGGCATATGCGGACTCAGTCTCTATCAAGTCCCTTCCCCCCTACAACTGGGCAGATCTTACCCTTGTGGGTTGGTCCAGTCCTCCAGTGGCACTGTGGGCTCTCCCAGTCGGTACGACTGTCTATGACGACACTGGCTTCTCCGGCTCAGTGAAGCTCCTCCCTCTGGGGTGATCTTCACGATCAGAGTGTTTCTCACGATGCAGAGGCTTTCAGTATGCGTACATGTATGACAGAAGCTAACAACAACAATAAGCTCAATGGCAGAGGCTATAGCTCAAGAGTTGTTCTCTTGAGCAAGTACAGAGAAAAAGTGAAAGGGGGAGGGCAACTTGTTTACCAATGGGGGTAATACTTATAGATTCCTCGAGGCTGGGTTTGACCAATGGGCACTCTCATAGACAACTGGCTTCAGCCTATGGTAAGCGTGAAGCTGGAATTATGCCCATACTTGGTATTTGCACAAGCACTGCATGCGCTGAGTGCGTGCTGGCCTGGCACAGCCTAAAACGGTCACAATAGGAAATACTACATGTATATAATTACATTGCACAAAAGAGGGTTTTTTTTAAAAAACTCTGTTCTGAGTAGCTAGGATCACTTAAATATTCCTAAAACCCAGCTCTCAAATCTATTTTCAGTTAATCCCACATTTGATCTATTTATGCTACTAGCTGGTAGCTAATCTCAATGAAATTCCAAAGTTGTTTGTGTAGGTAGTTATTGGAGGATATATGATTAATGAAATTCTCACCACATCCTTCAAAACACCAGAGGCACTGGAAAGATTATTTAAATCAAAGGAGTGTACTGAGAGAAGAACACAGGAGGATTGTAAACTAAAAGAAACCCTCAGGGAAAGGGAACTCTGTTTACTGTATTTATACTGGGCCCAACTTCAAGGAACAGGAGAAGAAACTGTAAACTGTCATTATTACAATGGATTAAAAATAATCAATTTTTGCAAATGTTAAGAACAATCTAGTAGGTGTATAGGTCTCTTAGATTACTAATAATTTGAAAAATAAATGGATAAATGGCTGCACAAATGTTTTTAGACCTTGTTCTGCACAGTTTGCAAGGAATTATTTTATCAGATTACATATAACTTAGTTAACTTCTGGACATAAGAAACTGAAAGACCAGGTAGGTTCTAGATTCTGTTTGATGAAGGGTTACTTTGTGAAAACAGAATCATAAATAAAATCTTCAGAAATATATTTTTTCAATGTTCTATGTAATAATAATATAAGTAGTGGCCCAACCCAATTCAGAATATAGGGTAGAAAAGTCTCATTCCACAGGGAACACTTTCTGTCTCAGGTTGTTCCCATTGCTTCCTCATCTCCAAGGTACAAAAATTAATCTGAAGGACATGGCATAAATCATGGTGTTCAAACAGAATGTGAGGTTACTGGGAAATTCTTTGGAAGCGGCAGATATGAAGAGCATGGATACACAGGCACGGTTAGCTCATGCATCTTACTCTGGCCACATTTGTGAAAATGAATACATGCTTTCCACCATGCTACCTGGGCTGAAATAGGAACTGGATTTGCTCAACATCTCTCCCACAGAGAGCAGCTTGTATTTGAAAGTTCCTCAGTGAGACATATCTGAAGAAGACTGCTTTTAAGTTTCTATTCCTGACTGTGGCAGCTTCCTATCAATAAAGTGGAATTTAATACAGCTGAATGTTGTGTCCTGTTTAGAGATAGGCATATTTTTTTGAATCCTAAGACCTAAATAAAATTAATTGGGTCATTTCTAGTTTATGCCCTTAATTAAATTGTATCTTTCAAGTATTTATCAGAGTTAAAAATATGGTCTAATAATGCTGCAACATGCATAGTGAAAATCAGGAAAAAAAAAACACCTGTCCTGTGACCTTGTGCTAACCAAGCATTTCTGATTGGGGAGCTGAAGGTTGAGGGCAGCTTTGGCTTCAGTGATATGAGTTGGTGGAGTTCAGGATCATGCAACGAAGTATCAGGGCAGTAAGTAACATTGCAGCCTTAAAGTTCAGAAGAGCGAAATTCAACCACTTCAGAGACCTGTTTGGAGAAATGTCATCAGTTAGGACTCCAGGAGGAAGGCTCAAGCGAACTGGTTAATATTCAGGTATGTCCTCCTCTAAGCTCAAGATCAGTACATATATGTGAGGCAGGCAGGAGACCTGAATGGATGAGCAAGGAGCTTCTGGACAAACTCAGATGGAAGAACAAAGTTCACAATATGTGGAGAAAGGGACTGATCACTTGGGAGGAATAGGCTGACTGGGCTACGGCACGTGGTGGTACTCAGGATGACCTGCTCCATAACTGCTCCTGACACTGAGGTCAGACTGACATGCCTGTAGTTCCCTGGATCATCCTTTGGGCCTTTCTTGTACCTAAGTGTCTAGCCTCCAGTCACCTGGGAACTCCCTAGTTAGCCAGAACCATTGGTAAATGTGGTGGGTTGAAAATTACCATCCAACATAAAATTACCAGACCAGCTCAGTTGGAAAGCAACTGAAGCTATATTTACAAGCACAACTGCAATCTAGAAATATGGAGTGCAATGAGTATGTACAAAAATATACCATATTTACAGGTATTTACAACTTATAAACAACACAAGAATCCCCCTGGACAAAACCAGGGGCCTACCAACAGCTTCCCCCTCCCTGCTTCACCACTCCACCCAGTACATAGGACAAGAAAGGAGAAAAGCAGAGAGCGTTGTTTGTTAATATTTAGCCACAACAAAACAATGAAGCCAAGGTGAGCAAAGCCAGGAGAAGCTAGAAGCTAGTATCTGCTAGAGCAAAGATATTTGTTAGATACCTGTCCAATGGGATTTTTTAGACCTTATCATTACGTTTTTTACATCAAATGGTGATTTATTTACATTCTATCACTTTCTGCTCAAGATCTGTGGAAAAAAATTCAAGGCACAGCCTGAAATTACTGCAAAAAATAATGGTGAGTGGCTTGGTTGGAGGAGTCCAGGATACATTGGCCTTGGTAAGACTGTGCAGAGTAAGCCTTTCTCATGCCATCTGGCATGCCCTGATGACCACATGTTTTTTGTGTACCCACCATGTGTGGTATAACACCAGCTTTGTAAGTTACAGAGAAAGCAAATTCATAGGCCATCTTTGTAAATCCAACAGTTTCAGAAAATTTCCTCCTTAGTCTTAGTGCATGTAGGGGATCCTTACTGTTAGAATAATGTCTCATTGATCTCTCTAAGCAGCTTTTCATTGATGTCTACTTTCTTTGATCTTACTCTAACAAAAATAAATGGGGTATAAGATTTGGCTTCTCTTTGTCTTGCTCTTTATCTTTGTGATGGATTTAGGCTGTGCCTTCAAGAAAGGGATAGCTACAGAATACTCTAGCTGAATGTTTTGGTGTAAAAAGGAAAAACAAAGATAATTCTAAACAAATTTCATTGGTAGATCAATAGAATATTGCTTTAAGAACTTTCAGTCTGTCTTCAGCTTTTCTTTTCTGTTCCTGGCCAGCCTGCATACTGACTTTGGACTGAAACTTATGAGGTAAGAAAACTAATTTTCTTAACAACTGCTTTGAACCAATGATTTTCCCTTAATATCCATTTCTCTTTTAATCCTTTTTCTGTCCAATCAGCTTGGACAAGAAAGGGGGGAAGAGAAGGGTTTGGGGGGAACACAGGCGGGATTCTCCTCAGGAGGGTTTTTCTGTGTTAAGTTCTTTCCTGTATATTTTTGTATTTACTGTAAATACTGTATATTTTGTATATATTCATTGCATTTAATTTTGCTTGTAAAATACAGCTTTCCATTCGCTTCTCCGACTGAGTTTAGCTGTGCTTTATGTGGTGGGAGGATTAAATCTTCACACTGCCACAATCTTTGCTGAAGAAAAACTTGATCTTTTAAATTTTTCTGATTCAAGTTGGACTTCTACTCCTGTAATATTTCATTGTGCCTCAACTGAGTACATGCAGTATGATACATATTCACACAAAGCTTTTGTGCTGAGATAGAAGCTGTTTGGTGAAATAAATTACACTTCATAACGCTCTTTTAGTGAATGGAGATCGAAGAACTTTTGGCACTGATGCATACATGCCTTAATTATGTAGAGATTTTCAAGTAATCATATGTGGATACATGCCCATGATACATTCCTTCTGTGCTTATAATTCCATTCCTCAAGACTGAAAATATGAGTTTTTCATTAGTTGAATTTTCTTTCTCTAATAGATTTTTCCTTTAAATGCAATGTTGTTTCAGGTACCACTGCCGCTGAAATAGCCAAGGTAATTAAAAAGGACTGCAATCAAATTTCAAGTGTGAAAGAAATTCTGTGGTAACTTTGCATAAAACACCTAAATGATATTTAGGAGATCCCTTTCCTTCCTACAAATCAGCCTAGGGTGTATAAGCCATGACTAGTAAACTCATAATAGATGTCAAAAAATCGTAATGACAGGATGAGGAAAGAACACAAAAGGTCTACTATTTTTCTCATCCAAGTAGTGAAACTTCAGAATAACTCTAGGGAGTCTGAGAAAGTTTTCTTACAGTTAAAACACACAGCACTGGAATACACTGCAAGTGATGGTTGTAGAGTCTCTATTACTTGTCTTCTAGACTCACTGGATTAAAATCTCTAAATAATAAAAAATCTCATTGATCTCCCTTGAGATGAAGAATGGACTAGAATCTTTTCTTTAAAATTAGTTTTATGGTAAAGCTGTTGAAGGCAACCATTTCTTCAAGAAGATGTGAGTGTCTGAAGTTACTTTTAATTATTTTATTTACACTGGTATAGACCTGAAAAACACATGTATTTTGCTTACCCATTCACTTAGCCAAATAAAGCAATGTGGTCTCATCCTCTGGAGTCCTTCCAATGTGCAAGAGCAAATTACATAAATGTACTAGCTTCTGTTCTTCTCCTTTCTGACATATCTCTCCAGTACCAAAAAAATGTCATAACTCCAAGCTTCTGCAGAATGCTTTTATTTTGCTACTAGTACAAACACACAAAGTTGTGGCATTTCTTCTTGTTGTTTTTGTTGTTTGGTTGATGTTGGTTTTGTTGGTTTATTTTGTTTTTTGTTTTCCATATGAACATTGGAAATCTTTAACTGCAGATTTGAATTCTCTGTAGCAATAGGAGAAAGCCATTTAGCTAGTTTTCTGCTAAGTAGAATGTGTGTTTACCAGTTTGCTATCTTATAGTGATCTCCTCAATACAAGGAAGATATCAAAATGCCTAGAGATAAAGATCTTTTGCACCTGTAAAGTGTTTATATTAAATTTTTTTGCTCTGGTTGTTACTTGCCTAATTTACTTTCCTGTATTCCTTTCTGATTTCACAACATCAGTTTTGAACTACTTCTGAAAAACAGATGGAATTTTTAGAGCAATAGTATCTCAAGTCTGGTTTTGTTTTCACTCACATTGAATAAGTCTAAAGGCACATCCTCAGAATATTGAAAGGTGTCCTATATTCATTTTACTTATAAAACCAGTGTTCTTAATTATAAGAAACTGTTCGGGAGTTAATCTTAAGTTAGTTTCCATGAAGTATTATGGAAATATTTTTTTTCTTCCTCTAAATTTTTCTGAGGTACTTTTCTTTATTTAAGGGGCAAATCTTTAACTGTCATCTATCAAATTAAATTGTAGTGTAATTTTCATGTCAGTAGTTCTTACACCAGAGATTTCTACCTTTCCTACAACAAAACATTTTATTGAAACCTTATCTAGCAGTAGTTCAGCATGTCTAGTGAACTCTTGTTGCTCAGATAAGCAGCCCCTATCTTTTGGGACTCTGTGAGAAGATACAGCACCTAACCTATCTATCTGGGGAAGAATAACTACCTATTCATCATCACTGTGTATTTTCACACCTGAGGATAGCAATGTGGTACTAGCGGTGTGGGTCAGGGTAATGGATAGTAGATTGTATGAGTAGGTTAATAGGGGTTTTACAATGATACTTACATGATGGTTGGTTACTGCTATGTTATGTCTTCATTTTGTCATTTTTTTCCTGTGAAAAAATCACAGTATCATAGAATCATAGATTGCTAGGGGTAGGGAGGGACTTCTAGACATCATCAAGTCCAACCCCTGTGCAAAGCAGGACCACTTAGGGCAGGTCACACAGGAAGACATATGGGTAGGTTTTGAAAATCTCTAGAGAAGGAGACTCCACAACCTCTCTGGGCAGCCTGTTCCAGTGCTCTGTCAGTCTCACAAAGAAAAAATATTTTCTCATGATGAGATGGAATTTCTTCTGGTTGAATTTATGTGCAGTGCCCCTCATCCTATCATTGGGTATCACTGTAAAAGAGACTGTCTTCATTTTCCTGATAGCCACCCTTCAGATATTTGTAGGCATTGCTAAGGTCCCATCTCAGCCTTCTCTTCTCCAGAGTCTC
Organism: Colaptes auratus; assembly: GCA_015227895.2. Classification (NCBI taxonomy): domain Eukaryota; kingdom Metazoa; phylum Chordata; class Aves; order Piciformes; family Picidae; genus Colaptes; species Colaptes auratus. The sequence continues at coordinate 44,003,231 of CM026897.1, forward strand.
TGTCTTTCCTCATGAGTGATGCTCTAGTCCCTTAATCTTTCTCATGTTCCTCTGTTGAACTCTTTCCAGTAGTTCCTCATCCCCCACAATATTCCAAATGTGGTCTAACTGCAGCTGAGTGGAGGGAGAAGAGAATCTCCCTCAACCTGCTGGGCACACTCTTCTTAATGCACCTGAGTATACTTACTGTCCTTTTTTGCCACCAGGGCACATTGCTGTCCCAGAGCCTCAAGGTCCTTCTCTGTGGTGCTTCTCTCCAGGAGGTCAAACCCTAACCTGTACTGGTGCATGGTGTTAGTTGTCCCCAGCAAAATGGTGGAGTCACCGTCCCTGGAGGTGTTCAAAAAAAGATTGGATGTGGCACTTGGAGCCATGGTTTAGTTGTCAGGTGGCGTTAGGTGTGGTGGGTTAACACCCTTTTCTGAGAACAAAAGAACAAAGCAGGGTGGAGGGCTTGCAGGTACTTTTCACTCCCTGCAGGGCATTTTTCGCCTGGGAAGCTGAGTCTGTTCCACTCCCCCCTCCCTGCCCAGCTAGGGTATAAAAAGCAGGACCTCGTAGCTGTTGGCCCCGGCTTTTCTGGCTTCTGCCTCTGCTGGACGAGAGCTACTGCAGCTACCCTCTTGCTCCTCTGCCATGTGGTCAGACCTGCTGCCTCCACGCTTCCTCAGAGAAAGGCTGGTTTTGTATTATTCTCTTGTTTTTTGTCCCACTCCCATCCATCCTTGTTCCTTGCCCTTGTGAACCTTTTTCCTGTTATTGTTTTATATATATATATATATATATATATATATATATATACATATATATATATATATATTGCTTAAAGACAACTCATTGGCTCTCTACTTCCAAGCCGACTCCAAATTATTGTTTGGTGGATTTGCTCTTTCCTTTTCTCCCCTCTCTGTTGGGAGGGAAGAGGGGGGGAGGGGGGGAGAGATTCTCAGCCTTGCCCCCCACCTGAGCTCTTAACTTCCAGTTAAAGCTCAAACCACCACAGTTTTTGGCGCCTCCAACGTGGGGCTTGGAAATTAATCTTGTCTTGGGAAAGCAAAACTTTGTCTGAAAAAGGGACTGGAAGTAGAGATGGCGATTTTAAAGAGCCTGGTGGTCCAAGCCTTTGCATGGGTGTTTGGCTGGATCTTTTGGACCCACATCTACAAATTAATAACTTACCATGTGGTGTGGTTAATGATAGAGATGCTGATCAAATGGATGAAAACTACCAATGAAGCTGGGCATGTATTTCCTGAATTCATTGAATTTCACTGTCAGTGGTAACTTTTCTAACACAGGAAATTTTCCTGCATCAGGCTATGAAACCAATGGTGTAGATAAATGTGCCTGTGATGGAAAATTGCTGTCCATTGCAATATGCTCCATATGCTTGAATGTAATCCTTACAGGGGCATTTGCTGTGACCTTGTTGGGTGGGGGACGAGCTAACCCATTAAGAGCTGTTTGGAGGGTGATAACACACTCCTTTGCACTCTTTAACGACTGGGGGCGTGTCTGCTGTGGGCATTGTGAGCACTCTGTAAACACAAAGAGGGAGGGGTCAGGTTGTAATGAGTGTGCCAGATCTCAGCCTGAGCCCCAGGCACAAGGGTCTGCCCCACCACCAGCAGCTCCACAGTTAACCCCTGATGCTCCTGAAAATGCAGTCTCTCTGGCACCAGTCACCACACGCAGGAAAATAAGTCAGAAATCATCGCCAAGTACAAATGGAGAGGAAGGAACATCAGCAGGCCCCAGCACCTCACAGAACCCAGCGGTGGATGAAGATGAGTCAGACCAGGAAATAACTGTCACATCGTTACCCAGAAAGGAACTAAGGCAAACTCGTCTGGATTACGCAAGGAAAGAGGGTGAGCCAATACTGAGCTGGGCCTTGAGATGCTGGGACGAGGGGGTGGACACAGTGGACCTGGATAAGAGGGAGGCAAAGCTTTTAGGCTCCATGACTCGTGATGCTGGTCTGGACAAAGAGTTAGCCAAACTCGATGGAACACACACTCTCTGGGCCCGGATCCTCAATACCATCAAGAGCCGGTACCACTCAAGGGATGACCTGCCCTGGGCCCCAGTTAGATGGACAACTATGGAACAGGGCATTCGCTACCTGAGACAGATGGCTGTGCTGGAAATAATTTATGGGGATGGCCAGCTCCCTTCGGACCCAGATGAGGTGCCCATGAGACGGCCCTTCGTAAAGAAGCTCACCCAGGGTGCTCCTCAGAAATATGCTCCCACATTAGGAGGGATACTCCTGACTGGACAGGATGGAAGTCCTAAAACTGTCTGTGAGTTTGCCAGTGATTTAAGGGAATATGAGGACAGCGTAAACCAGAAACCCCTGATCTCAGCCATAGAAACTATGGCCAAAGACATTGTCAAAGAGATCAAGACCTCCATGTGTGAACTGAAAAGGGGGAGTGATGCCTCCTTTTCCCCTTCTCCCTCAGAATGGATCCAGGTTTCAGCAATCAGGAACAGGCGAGCTTCCCCTAGGAGAGCACCCCAAGCCAATCGGGGGATGTCAAGAGGGTCTCTGTGGAGGTTCCTCTGTGACCACGGAGAGGACATGGACACCTGGCATGGCCAACCCACATCTGCCCTCTGGAACAGAGTGCGGGAACTGCAAGGTGGCCACACTGGGGACAACTCATCCAGAAGAAGGGCTGCCCCAGTTTCCCGGAGTGGTCCCTCTTGCTCAAGAGACCCTTCCCCTAGTAACACAGGACCCTGCGACAAGTGTGGACATCGCCGCCAGCATTAGAGGTGCCCTACCTCTAGCCAGGTGGAGGCCAGGGATAACAGAGTATACTGGGATGTGTATGTGAAATGTCCTGGCACTTCAGAAGCCCAGAAGTACCGAGCTCTGGTGGACACAGGGGCCCAATGCACCCTGATACCATCGAGGTACAAAGGGGCTGAACCCATAAGCATTCAGGGAGTCACAGGGGGCTCACAAGACCTGACTGTACTGCAGGCTGAGAGAAGCCTGACTGGGAATGAATGGGGAAAGCACGACATAGTGACTGGTCCAGATGCACCTTGCATTCTTGGCATTGACTTTCTGTGGGAGGGATGCTTCAAGGACCCTAAGGGGCACAAGTGGGCATTTGGGGTGGCAGCTGTGGAGACTGCAGGCAAAGAACAGCTGTCCACCAAGCCCGGGCTGTCGGATGACCCCTCTGTAGTGGGCAGCCATCAGGTGCAGGATTTGAAGCTACCTATTGCCTCTCGCATAGTGCATCGCAGGCAATACAGGACCAACAGAGACTCTCTGCAGCAACAGAGACTCTCTGCACCCCATACACCAACTGATTCGACGACTGGAGAGCCAGAAGGTGATCAGCAAGGCTCACTCCCCCTTCAACAGCCCGATATGGCCAGTGAGGAAGGCAAATGGGGAATGGAGACTGACCGTGGACTACCGTGGCCTGAATGAGGTGACTCCTCCGATCAGCGCTGCTGTGCCGGACATGCTGGAGCTCCAGTACGAGCTGGAATCGAAGGCGGCCAAGTGGTATGCCACAATTGACATTGCTAATGCCTTTTTCTCCATTCCCATTGCAGAAGAATGCAGGCCACAGTTTGCTTTCACTTGGAGGGGAGTACAGTATCAGTGGAATCGGTTGCCTCAGGGCTGGGTCCATAGCTCAACCATCTGCCATGAGGTGATCCAGACTGCCTTAGAGAAAGGTGGGCCCCTGAGCATCTGCAGTTCATCGATGACATCATCGTATGGGGTGAGACAGCAGAGGAAGTCTACCAGAAGGGTGAGAAGATAATCGATATCCTACTGGAGGCTGGCTTTGCCATAAGAGAGTAAGGTAAAAGGGCCTGCCAGGGAGATCCAGTTCCTGGGCGTTCAATGGCAGGATGGCCGTCGCCACATCCCTCAGGAGGTGGTGAACAGGGTAGCCACTATGGTGCAGCCCACGAACAAGAAAGAAACACAGTCCTTTTTGGGGCTTGTGGGCTTCTGGAAAATGCACATTCCCGGGTACAGTCAGATTGTGAAGCCTCTCTTCCGTGTAACAAGGAAGAAAAATGATTTTGTGTGGGGACCTGAGCAGCAGGTGGCATTCGACCAGATCAAACGAGAGGTGGTCCACGCTATGGCTCTGGGACCTGTTCGTACTGGACCAGAGATCAAGAACGTGCTGTACACTGCAGCCGGTGAGAATGGTCCTACGTGGAGCTTGTGGCAGAAGGCTCCTGGTGAAACCAGGGGCAGGTCCCTAGGTTTCTGGAGTAAGGGGTACAAAGGCTCCGAGGCCAACTACACCGTGACAGAAAAGGAAATCCTAGCTGCCTCTGAGGGAGTCCAGGCTGCCTCTGAGGTAATTGGGACTGAGTCACCTCTATTTCTGGCTCCAAGGCTTCCAGTCCTGACCTGGATGTTCAAAGGAAGAGGCTCAACCCCACATCATGCCACAGATGCCACCTGGAGTAAGTGGATGGCCCTGATAACACAGCGAGCTCGAATGGGGAGCTTCGAACACCCTGGCATAGTGGAAGTGATCACCAACTGGCCAGAGGGTCCTGACTTGGGAATGCCACCAGAGCAGACAGTGACCCGTGCTGAGGAGGCTCCCCCATACAACGATCTCCCTGACAATGAGAAGGGCTATGCTCTATTTACAGATGGGTCCTGCCGGCTTGTGGGGAGCAAGCGGAGATGGAAGGCAGCTGTTTGGAGCCCAACAAGGCAAGTGGCGGAAGCAAGGGATGGAGAAGGCGAATCCAGTCAGTACGCAGAGGTAAAAGCTGTCCAGCTGGCCCTGGATATAGCAGAACGAGAGAACTGGCCAGTGCTGTACCTCTACACTGACTCCTGGATGGTAGCCAATGCCTTGTGGGGGTGGCTGAAGGAATGGAAGAGGAACGGGTGGCAGAGAAAAGGGAAGCCTGTTTGGGCCGCTGAGCTGTGGCAAGACATCGCTGCCCGCCTGGACAGGCTGCCAACAAAGGTACGGCACATCGATGCGCACGTCCCCAAGAGCAGAGCCAATGAAGAACACCAGCATAACCACCAAGCAGATCTGGCTGCTAAAATCTCCCAAACAGACTTGGAATGGGAACACAAGGGTGAGCTGTTCTTAGCTCGCTGGGCCCATGACACTTCTGGCCACCAAGGGAGAGATGCCACATACCGGTGGGCTCGGGACAGATCAGTGGACATCTCTATGGAGGCCATCTCACAGGTCATCCGTGAGTGTGACATCTGTGCTGCCATCAAGCAGGCCAAGCGCATGAGGCCTCTGTGGTATGGGGGCAGATGGTCGAAATATAAGTACGGAGAGGCCTGGCAGATCGACTACATCACCCTTCCTCGGTCTCACAGCGGCAAGCAGTACATACTGACCATGGTGGAGGCAAGTACAGGCTGGCTGGAGACCTACCCAGTACCTCATGCCACTGCTCGCAACACCATCCTGGGCCTGGAGAGACATATCCTATGGAGACACGGCATCCCCGGGAGGATTGAGTCAGACAATGGAACCCACTTCAAGAACCACCTCATAAGAGACTGGGCAAAGGACCATGGCATTGAGTGGATTTACCACATCCCATACCATGCACCAGCTGCCGGGAAGATCGCACGCTACAATGGCTTGCTAAAGACCACCCTAAAAGCCATGGGGGGTGGAACCTTTAGGAACTGGGAAAAACACCTAGCTCAAGCCACTTGGTTAGTGAACAGCAGAGGATCTGTGAACCGAGATGGTCCTGCCCAGTCCCACCTGCTGCAAACAGTGGATGGAGATGGAGTTCCTGTGATTGCTGAGAAGAACCTGCTGGGAAAGGCAGTGTGGGTTTTTCCTGCTGCTGGTGGGGGCAAACCAACCTGAGGGGTGGTCTCAGCTGAGGGTCCTGGTCACATCTACTGGGTCATGTTAGAAACTGGGGACATTCAGTGTATCCCACAGCGGAACGTGACTCTGGCTGAGAGGGGATGAACTCAGGGTGGGGCGACACTTATCAATGTATTATAGTCATTGTGTAAATAGTTATAAGTTGTTCTAAGTTTCTCCCTCCTAGCCTAATACCAGCCTAGCATCCAGGACACAACGTACACACCGCACACCAGTACACCAGAGAGCTCCTGCATCATCGCACCTGTACCCGATATCCCTGCAGCAATCGACTGTACCCAATGTCCCTACAGCAATGGACTGTTCCTGGCTTTTCCCTTCCAAAGACAAACTGATTCCTGATTTTTCTCCACATCCCTGCCCAGTTCAAGCAGCACCTACATTGACCATCACCAGAGAGAGAGAGACTTGCCCTGGGAGAGAGCAAGCCGGGATAACAAGGCACTTGCATCAAGGATCTGAATATCACGTGTCAAGATTGCATGAAGGGGCTGTGGCAGGAGAGAGGAAGTGGAACAGAGGGGTGGATTGTGGTGGGTTAACACCCTTTTCTGAGAACAAAAGAACAAAGCAGGGTGGAGGGCTTGCAGGTACTTTTCACTCCCTGCAGGGCATTTTTCGCCTGGGAAGCTGAGTCTGTTCCACTCCCCCCTCCCTGCCCAGCTAGGGTATAAAAAGCAGGACCTCATAGCTGTTGGCCCCGGCTTTTCTGGCTTCTGCCTCTGCTGGACGAGAGCTACTGCAGCTACCCTCCTGCTCCTCTGCCACGTGGTCGGACCTGCTGCCTCCACGCTTCCTCAGAGAAAGGCTGGTTTTGTATTATTCTCTTGTTTTTTGTCCCCCTCCCATCCATCCTTGTTCCTTGCCCTTGTGAACCTTTTTCCTATTATTGTTTTATATATATATATATATATATATTGCTTAAAGACAACTCTTTACCTCTCTACTTCCAAGCCAACTCCAAATTATTGTTTGGTGGATTTGCTCTTTCCTTTTCTCCCCTCTTTGTTGGGAGGGAAGAGGGGGGGAGTGGGGGAGAGATTCTCAGCCTTGCCCCCCACCTGAGCTCTTAACTCCCAGTTAAGGCTCAAACCACCACATTAGGTGATAGGTTGGACTTTATGATCTCTGGGGACTTTTCCAAAGTGGTTGATTCTGTGATTCAGTGATCCTGAGACTCCACAGCAGGCAAACATGTGGCATGGCCCTGCTTTCTCACCACTCCACTCAGCCCTGGGCCTCAGGAAGTGACATCGGGAAGTGAAAGTGGCCATGTGGCATGGCCCTGCATCCCCACTGCTCCATTTGACCTGCACCATTCTGCAAAGCAAAGCAGAAAGCGTTCAGTTCCAAGCGGAGCGGTCCTGGTGCCAGTCCCGATCAGCTCTGTAGCCAAAATTGTTAAGCAAAGCTCAATAAATTCCAGTTGCTAGCACATAAAGAGCAACAACACTGCTTCTCCTGCCTGGTCTGTCTCTCCTAAACAGTACATAGCCGTCCATGACAACATTTCAGTCATGTAAGCTATCCCACCATGTCTCACTAATTGGGATGAGATCATTGCCCTATGACTGAACATAGACCTCCATCTCCTAATGTTTTGTGCCCACGTTTCATGTGTACTTGTACTTCAGATGGGCTAATGATACTGTCATTATTTTGGGAGTAGTGTGGTGGTTTTAGGCTATGCCTTTAAAATTTAGTTACAGATGTCGAGCAGAAAAGTAGAAATATATAAAGAAATCACTAGTGGCTGTAAAAAGGAAAACTAAAGTTTATTCTAAACAAATTCATTGGAGAAATATCTGCTATAAGATTGGCTGTACCAAAACAATCCTTTCTCTTTTCTGATCTCTTCTCTGATTGACCCACTTTTTGGCTGACCTTGGCTGCGTTATTGTAGTTAAGTCTAACCCCTGCTTTCTGTCTGCTCCTTTCTCTCTTGGGACAGGGTGGAGCAGTGGAATGGCTTCCCTGGTCCCTGGTCAGGGGAATATTCGTGTTGTTTGATAATTGTAAATATCTGCATAATATCATAAATACGGTTTATTTTGTACATATTCATTGTATTCCACAGTAGATTGTAGTTTTGCTTGTAAATACAGATTTGTTTCTGTGGTGGTGCAGGCTGGGTGCTCCCCTGCTGCTGCCACGTAAGGCACACCTCCAGTGTCCCAAGGGTCCAGCCCAGTGGGTGGACACAGGAAGCTGCGTATTTCATCCCATAGTGTCATGCTCCCTACAAAAATCACCTGCAAAGTCCTGCACTTCCTCTTTCTTTCCTCACTGCTTCTATGGAGATGGTCCCTATCTGGTAATGGAGGGTGAGTCATCTCAAGGCCTTTTGGGGCCTGGCCAGGCCAGGCCTGGAGGAGAAGGGGGAAGGGCAGTCTCAGATCTGGCCAGCCTAACAGAGGAGGAGGAGGGGAAGAAAGAGCCCGGGGGTTTTTGGGTGTACCCTCAGGTGGGGAGAGGGAAGTGTTGGGATGCTTCTGGGTATGCTTTAGAATCTCCTTTTGTCACTGTGCTTATGGTTCTCTGTAAAATATTCACTGCTTTTCCATTTAAACTTTTACACCACTTCTGCAATCTGTCTGAGTCTCATTATTCCTGCCTGTGGGAGGAAAGGAGGGATCAGCCTTTCAACCCATCACAGTTTCCAACTGAGTTGGTCTGGCAAAGTTAATGCTGGGGGGGAAAATTTCAATACAACGCATTACAAAAAATATTTGACACCTATTCAACGTGGGGCAATTGCTTGATTGATTAATTCCTGCTCAGATTAAAGAAGCAAAATGAAGCTGTTTTGGGTTTTGTGGCATTTGGTATACTCTGCTCTGAACGTAATACTTTACAGATAGTGAGTGTTAGCCGTGATTGATAAACTAGGTAGATATTTAGAATATAAGATATTTATGTGGTTTAAATACAAACTGAAAATGCTGTATGCTTGCTGCTTGGGATTTGTTTTGAGTAAGAAATTGTAATAATATGACTAGAACTGTTCCTGCAAAGATACATGAATTTAGTATTCCTGTTACAGAGAGCTATGTAAGCTGCTGGGACCTCAAAATTGTTTATTTGCTGTGTGTGAATCTGCTATTGGTGATATTGGGGATTGGATGTGGCAATTGGTGTCATGGTCTAGTAGGCATAAGGTCTTGGGTGACAGGTTGGACTTGATGATCTTTGAGGTCTTTTCCAACCTTCTTGATTCAATGATTCTATAATAGTTGTATGCCTGTTGACAGCACTGTATCGAGAGAGGCGTGCAGCAAATAGGTGTTCTAATTTTAGACACAGATAGAGGCGTCAGAGATCTAGGTCTGATTTGAATGCAGAAATTTCTACTGATGAGGAAGTTGCAGAAACAGGACAAACAGGCAGTAAAAGATAGTCAGGAGTCAATGGGAAAGCAGGTCTAAATGGTGGCAGTTTTGGCATTCAGCCATTGGGGAGCAAATGCAGACCACAGCTGCAGCACCAGCACCTAACATGGCCACAGCTTCATCGGCAGCCATCAGCAAGGCAAAGTCTCTTCAGCCCTCAGCAGCTGATGTTATTTGTGTGCAAAGTCCTTCCACTTCTGCAAAGTCTGCTGCAAATTTAACTCCAGTTAAGGAGATCGTGGCTTTGGACAAAAAGGGCAGGCGCAAGGCATATGCACAAGAATAACAAGAAGTATGGGTAACAAACAAGAGGATCTGGGAGCCTTGTTACAGCAGGAAAGTTATAATGTAGTTGCCATCACAGAAACGTGGTGGGATGACTCACATGACTGGAGCACTGTAATCGATGGCTACAGGCTCTTCAGGAGAGACAGGCGAGCGAGAAGGGGTGGAGAGGTGTCCATGTACATCAGGGAGGCTCTAGAAGTTATGGAACTAGAGATTAAGGATGATCAGGTTGAGTGCCTGTGGGTGAGAATTAAAGGGAAGGCCAACAAGAATGACATCATGGTTGGAGTCTCTTACAGACCACCCAACCAGAATGAAGCAGTTGATGAATTATTTTATAGGCAGGTAGAGGCCCTAGTTCTTATGGGCAATTTTAACCTGCCTGATACCTGCTAGGAACTTAACACAGCAGAGAGGAGGCAGTCTAGAAGGTTCTTAGAGTGTATGGAAGATAACTTCTTATCACAGCTGGAACTACTTCTAGAAAGAAATCTTGAAGGTGCAGGAACAGCCTGTGCTGATGTGCTGGAAGATGAGCTGTTGGGGTACAATACAATACAATACAATATACAATACAATACAATACACCAGGTTGGAAGAGACCTTCAAGATCATCACGTCCAACCCATCAACCAATCCAACCCACCTAAATACAATACAGTACAATACAGTACAATACAGTACAATACAACCCACCTAAACAACTAAAAAACTAAACCCTGGCACCAAGCACCCCATCAAGCCTCTTCTTGAACACCTCCAATGAAGGTGACTCCACCACTTCCACGGGCAGCTGATTCCAGTAGGCAATCACTCTCTCGGTATAGAACTTCTTCCTAAGAGCCAGTCTAAACCTGCCCTGGCACAGCCTGAGACTGTGTCCTCTTGTTCTGGTACTGGCTGCCTGGGAGAAGAGACCAACCTCTGCCTGGCTACAACCTCCCTTCAGGTAGTTGTAGAGAGCAATAAGGTCACCCCTCAGTCTCCTCTTCTCCAGGCTAAGCAACCCCAGCTCCCTCAGCCTCTCCTCATAGGGCTTGTCTTCCAAACCCCTCACCAACTTTGTTGCCCTGGTAGACAGCCAGCCTGGATGGGCAAGGACTTCTGCGTGAATTAAGGGAAGAAAGGAGGCTGTATCATCTTTGGAAGGAAGGAGAGGTAACCCATGAAATGTTTATGGATGTTGCTAGATCACGTAAGAAAAAAAATAGAGAGGCAAAAGCCCATTTAGAGCTTAGACTGGCCACTGCTGTGATGGACAAAAAAATGCTTTTACAAATATATTAAAGGCAAGAGGAGGGGCAAGGACAATCTCCACTCCTTAGTGGACATAGAGGGGAATAGTGTAACTAAAGATGAGGAAAAGGCAGAGGTACTTATCACCTTCTTTACCTCCATTTTTAATAGCAAGATAGGTTGTCTTCCAGACAACTGACCTTCTGAGCTGGCCTTCTGAGCTGGGAGCAGTATAACTCCCCTGTGATCCAGGAGGAAGTAGTTAGAGGCCTCCTTATCTGCTTGGATCCCCACAGGTCCATGGGACTGGATGGGATCCATCCTAGGATGCTGAGAGAGCCGGCAGATGAGCTGCCCAAGCCACTTGCCATCATTTTTCAACAGTCCTAGCTCACTGGAGAGGTCCCAGATGCCTGGAAGCTGGCCAATGTGATGCCCATCAACAAGAAGGGTCAGAACACAAATCAGAGAATTACAGACCTGTCAGTCTGACCTCAGTGCCAGGCAAGATTATGGAACAGGTCATCTTGAGTGCAATCACACAGCACTTACAGGATGGACAAGGAATCAGGCCCACCCAACACTGCTTTAGGAAGGACAGGTCCTGCCTCACCAACCTGGTCTCCTTCTATGACTAGGTTACCTGCCTGGAGGATGTGGGGAAGGCTGTGGATGTTGTCTACCTGGACTTCAGCAAGGCCTTTGATACCATTCCCCACAACAAACTCCTGGCCAAGCTGTCACCCTGTGGCTTGGATGGCAGCACTCTGTGCTGGGGGTTAGGAACTGGCTGGAGGGCCGAGCCCAGAGAGTGGTGGTGAATGGTGTCACATCCAGCTGGCAGCCAGTCACTAGTGGTGTCCCCTAGGGTTCAGTGCTGGGCCCTATGGTCTTTAATATCTTTATTGATGATCTGGACAATAGTATTGAGTCCATCATCAGTAAATTTACAGATGACACCAAGCAGGGGGCAGGTGTTGATCTGTTAGATGGTAGAGAGCTCTGCAGAGGAACCTTAACAGGCTTGACAGATGGGCAGAATCCAATGGCATGAGATTTACCTTATCTAAGTGCCAGGTTCTACACACTGGCCACATCAACCCCATGCAGTGCTACAGGCTGGGGTCAGAGCAGCTGGAGAGTGACCAGGCAGAAAGGGACCTGGTGTACTGGTCGATAGTAGGCTGAACATGAGCCAGCAGTGTGCCCAGGTGACCAAGAAGGCCAATGATGTCCTGGGCTTTATCAGGAACAGTGTAGCCAGCAGGAGCAGGGAGGTCATTCTGCCCCTGTACTTAGCACTGGTTAGTCCACACCTTGAGTCCTGTGTCAAGTTCTGGGCCCCTCAGTTTAGGAAAGATGTTGAGTTGCTGGAATATTTCCAGAGAAGGGCAACAAAGCTGGTAAGGGGTTTGGAGCACAAGCCCTATGAGGAGAGACTGAGGGAGCTGGGGTTGCTTAGCCTGGAGAAGAGGAGGTTCAGGGCAGACCTTATTGCTCTCTACAACTACCTGAATGGGAGGTTGTAGCCAGGTGGGGGTTGGTCTCTTCTCCCAGGCAACGAGTACAAGAACAAGAGGACACAGTCTCAAGCTGCACTAGGGGACATTTAGGCTGGATGTTAGGAAGAAATTCTTCACAGAAAGAGTGATTGGCCATTGGAATGGGCTGCCTGGGGAGGTCATGGTGTCACCATCACTGGAGGTATCTAAGAAGAGACTGAATGGAGCAGGTAGTGCTATGGTTTAGTTGATTAGATGGTGTTGGTTGATAGGTATTTTCCAACCTGGTTAATTCTATTCTATTCTATTCTATTCTATTCTATTCTATTCTATTCTATTCTATTCTATTCTATTCTATTCTATTCTATTCTATTCTAAAAGAAGATGGAGAGAAAGTCTGCCTTAGAGAAGCAGTTGATTTACTGAAGCCATCAGTGGTTAGTGGAGATGCAGGACAAGATATGGGTCCTGACAGATTAAGATCTAATAGAGGAGCTTCTGAACTTAAAGAAATCCTACAAAGAGTATCATCCGGATCATGGGGACAGCAGCTACAAGAAGAGGAGAATGATGAGGATGATGACAGTCAGCTAATGCACCCAGACAGAAAATTAGGCATGTAAGGAAAGATTACATTAGAGGAGAGAACCTGGCTGGGAAGGTGTTATCGTACAGGTGCTCCTGCTTTGGTGGTAAGGGATAAAACAGCTTTGCAGCTTGGAATTCTCTTGAAATATACAGGAATTGATAGACATCTAGGGAGGTACTTTGGTAAGGTTTCTCTGTGGACATGTCTATTACTGGCAGCTCTCATGAGGTACCCATCCAGAGATGACTTTCCATGGAACCTTAAGGCTTGGAACACCATGGATGAGGGAATTCAGCATTTCAGAGAGTTTGCTGTAAGCGAAGTGATGTGTGGGGTGGGTACTCTCAATTCTGATGAAATTCCTCTGGGAACAGGTCTTGCCAAAAAGCTCATTAAACTTGCTCTTCCTAATCATGCTACTATTCTGGCAAGCAGAACTGTGGCAAGAACTTATGGGCAAATGTCTCCTATGGTTGGCTGTTTCACTGAACAAATGTGACAGTTGGAAAATGGTCTCACACGTGTTCCTTTGGTCTCAGCCATTGAAACTGTGTCTGGTGAGATAAAGAATTACATCAAAAAGATGAAGGAGGAATTTGAAACTCCATATCCAAATTGGCAAAGGGAGATTCCAATTCTTCTTCTTCCAGATGGATACAAATTTAGGCTGTTAGAAACAGACATCCTCCAAGGAGGCCATTCCAAAACAGGTCAAACCAAAACAGACAGCAGAGGCAATCATGTGAGAGTATTTGGACAACTTTGAGTGATCAGTTTGGTGAGAACATGAACAGATGGGATCATCAACCAACTTCTGATCTTTTCAGAAGATAAAGGGAGCTGCAGAGTGGCGTAGCCAGAGGTAGCAATACTAGAAGGGTAGCTGTTACTTCCACAGTTTCCCAGAACAACTCTAATAGCTCCAACAGTGATTCCAGTTCTAACACTGCACACTGTGCGAACTGCACATGTGGACGTATTCCCCATAATTAGGGGTACCCTGCTTTCTGCCAGGGGCAGAAAAGGGATATTGAAGACAACAGAATATATTGGGATGTGTACATCCAGTGGCCTGGAACTTCACAATTTCAGAAGTACAGGGCCTTGGTTGACACAGGAGCTCAGTGCACCATAATGCCATCAAATTATCAGGGATCAGAGCTATAACTATTCTGGGAGTCACTGGTGGATCTCAAGAGTTGACTAAGGTACAAGTTGACATAAGTTTAACTGGTAAAGAGTAGAAGAAGCATACTGTTGTGACAGGACCTGATGCACCTTGTGTTTTGGGAATTGATTTTCTGAGAGAAGGGTGTTTCAAAGACCCTAAGGGTTACAAATGGGCTTTTGGAAGAGCAACCATAGAAATTGATGGAGGAAAATTGAAGTTGTCCATTAGACCTGAACTTTCAGATCAATTTGCAGTTGCAGGACAACATGAGATGGAGGACATTAAGTTGCTGGTTGCTTCTCAGACTGTGCATCACAGACAATGCAGAACCAACCGTGACTCTTTGGTGCCTATTCAGAATCTGATTCGTCAGTTGGAAAGTCAGGATGCAAAGTCAGCAAAACTCATTCACCTTTCAATAGTCCAGTGTGACTTGTGCAAAAGCAAAATGGACACTGGCATCTGACCTTGACTTCTGTGCCCTGAATGAACTCCACCTATGAGTGCAGCAGTACCAGACATGATGGAACTCCAATATGAGCTGGAATCCAAAGAGGCCAAATGGTATGCTACCATAGACATTGCTAATGCCTTCTTCTCTATTCCCATAGCAGAGGAATGCAGGCCTCAGTTTGCTTTCTCCTGGAGAGGAGTCCAAAATACATTCAATTATTTGCCAGTGGGCTGGGTTCACAGTTCAAGCATCTGTCATGCAGTGATCCATGATGCTTTGGAGAAAGGTGGTGCTCCAGAACATATCCAGTTCATCAATGATATAATTTTCTGGGGTAAAACTGCTGAAGAAGTCTTTGAGAAAGGTAACAAAATCATTGACACTCTCCTGAAAGCAGGTTTCACCATCAAGTGAGACAAGGTGAAAGGACCTGCCAGAGAGATCCCATTTCTGGGAGTGCGGTGGCAGGATGGATGCCGACACATTCCACTGGATGTGGTAAATAGAGTCTCTACCATGGAAATCCCATCAACAAGAAAGAATATCTACATTTGTTAGGTACAGTGGGATTTTGGAGACTGTACATTCCTGGATACAGTCAGATTGTGAAACTTGTGTATGATGTGACTTGAAAGAGAAACAGTTTCCAGTGGGGTCCTGAGAAACAAGCAGCATTTGACCAGATAAAGCAAGAAGTAGTCCAAGAAATGGGTCTGGGACCTCTCTGAGATGGTCCTGACATTAAGAACATTTTGTACACATCTGCAAGTGACAATGGTCCAACCTGGTGCTTATGGCAAAGAGCTCCAGGTGAGATACGTGGATGTCCCTTTGGTTTCTGGAGTCATGGCTACAGAGCCTCAGAGGTAAATTACACTTCAATAGAGAAAGAGATTTTATCTGGCTATGAAGGAGTAAAAGCTGCTTCTGAAGTAGTTGGAACCAAGTCACAACTTCTTCTAGCTCCTAGTTTACCAGTTTTGAATTGAATGTTCAAAGGCAAAGGTTCTACAGCACATCATGCCACAGATGCCACATGGTCCAAGTGGATGACTCTGATAACACAGAGAGCTCAAATGGGAAATCTTGAAAGACTTGGTCTGGTGGAGGTAATCACAAACTGGCGTGAACGTACCAACTGTACTAAACCTCCAGAGGAGAAAGTAACTTGTGCTGAGGAAGCTCCAGCTTACAGTGTTGTTTCTGATGATGAAAAGAAATATGCTTTGTTCACAGACGGTTCCTGTCGTCTTGCTGGAAACAAGCAGAGATAGAAGTCTGCAGTGCGAAGTCTAACATACCGAGTTGCAGAAGCAAAGGATGGAGAAGGAGAATCCAGTCAATTTGGAGAGGTAAAACCTGTCCAGCTAGCTCTTGATGTAGCTGAATGTGAGAGATGGTTAAAGCTTTATCTCTACACTGACTCATGAATGGTAGATAATGCTCTGTAAGGTTGGCTAAAGGACTGAAAAAAGAATGGTTAGCAGAGGAAAGGGAAACCCTCTTTGGGCAGCTGACCTGTGGCAGGACATTGCTGATTGAATCAAGAGAATTTCAGTGAAGGTGAGACACATTGATGCTCACATGCCTAAGAGCAAAGCTACTGAGGAACAACAACACAACCATCAGGCAGATCTAGCTGCAAGAATTTCTCAAGTAGACACAAACTCTCATCTTCATCACCTCACTGGAAACACTGAGGTGAGATGTTCTTAGCTTGGTGGGCTCACGATTCGTCTTGACATCAAGACAGAGATGCAACCTACCAATGGGCTTGTGACAGATCCATAGACATTTCCATGGATGCTATAGAATCATAGAATCATAGAATCAGTAGGGTTGGAAAAGACCTCAGAGATCATCAGGTCCGACCTGTTACCCTATACCTCATGACTAGCTAAACCATGTCTTCAAGTGTCAGATCCAATCCCTTTTTGAACACCTCCAGAGACAGTGACTCCACCACCTCCCTGGGCAGCAAATTCCAATGGCAAATAACTCTCTCTGGGAAGAACTTTCTCCTCACCTCGAGCCTAAACCTCGCCTGGCACAGCTTGAGACGGTGTCCTCTTATTCTGGTGCTGGTTGCCTGAGTGAAGAGACCAACCCTCACCTGCATACAACCTCCCTTCAGGTTGTTGTAGAGAGCAGCAAGGTCTCCCCTGAGCCTCCTCTTCTCCAGGCTAAGCAACCCCAGCTCCCTTAGCCTTAGTCAGTACAATACAATACAATACAATACAATAAACCAGGTTGGAAGAGACATTCAAGATCATCGCATCCAACCTATCAACCAATCCAACCCACCCAAACAACTAGATCACGGCACCAAGCACCCCATCAAGTCTCCTCCTGAACACCTCCAATGAAGGTGACTCCACCACCTCCCTGGGCAGCCCATTCCAATGGGCAATCACTCTCTCTGTATAGAAGTTCTTCCTAACATCCAGTCTAAACCTGCCCTGGTGCAGCTTGAGACTGTGTCTCAAATAATAGTAACTGACCTGCCTATCATGCAGGCCATCCATGACTGTGACAATTGTGCTGCTATTAAGCAGGCAAAGTGTGTGTGTGATGTAGTGATTGCTGGTCCAAGTACAAGTATGGTGAAGCCTGACAGATTGCACTCTACCTCATTATCGTTCTGGTAAGCACTATGTGCTTACTGTGGTAGAGGCAAACACTGGATGTTTGGAAGCTTTTCCACTTTTACATGCAACTGCATGCGACACCATTCTTGGTCTGGAGAGACAGATCCTGTGGAGACACAGAACTCCAGAGAGTATTGAGTCAGACAATGGAACTCATTTCAAAAACAATCTTGTGAAAAACTGTGCCGAAGAGCATGGCATCGAGTGGACTTTCTACATTGCCTACTATGCACCAGCTGCAGGGAAGCTTGAACGCTACAAGGGTTTGCTGAAGACCACTCTCAAAGCCATGGGGTTGGATCTTTGAAAAAAAGGGAGAAACATGTAGTACAAGCAACCTGGCTGGTAAATAGTAGAGATTCAGTGAATCGAGATGGACCCATGCACTCAGATTTGCTATGAAAAGTTGAAGGTGATAGAGTTCCTGTTGTTAGAGAAAAGAATCTGTTAGGTAAAACTGTGTGGGTATTTTCTACTTCAGGAGAGGCCAAACCTGTCCGAGGGGTGGTTTCTGCTGGAGATCCTAGTCACACTTATTGAGTAATGCAGGAGAATGGTGAAATTCAGTGTGTTCCTGTGGTAGTGAGAAAAGTTCGATTCTCCTCCCCCTCCCCCAAACCACAACTAATTCAGTCAGAGAAGCAAAATGGAAAAGAGCTCTATTTTACAAGCAGAATGAAATGCAATGAATATATACACAATATACAGTATTTATATACAACAATATACAGGAAATAACATAACACAGAAAACTGCCCCCCGCTTCCCTGATAGAGGAGGGCTCCCAAAAAAAAAACCCTTTCCCCCTTCCTCTTTTTTTCCCAAAAAGGGTTAGAGAGAAAAGTAATTGTTAAGGGGGAATTCTGTTAGTTCAAAGTGTATGTTAAGGGAAGAAAAAAAATTAGTTTCTTATCTCATTAGTTCAAGGTCAGCTCCAGGCACAAAAAGACAGCAGCTGTCCAGACTGAGACTGAAACAGACTCAGACAGACTAAAACTTTAATGTTACATTCCCACTGATCTACCAATGAAATACGTTTAGAATTATCTTTGGTTTCCTTTTTACACCAAAACATTCAGCTAGAGTGTTCAGTAGCTGTCCGTTCTTAACGGCACAGCCTAAAACTGTCACAATTCCACAAAGAAATATATCCTTGGCTGTGAGAGTTTAACTTCAGAATGTTGTACAGATACAACATTGCGCCCAAGAGAAGAATCCATGAGGAATCTACAGTGCACCAACCCTAAGAATCCTGAGAGCTCTGAGTCAACTCAGAGTCCCTGTTCCTTTTCTAAGCCTTGTCTGTGGAGAAACAAACTGTTTTCTATTTTCATGTTTCCTGGTTTTTGAACTTTTGAATAATCTACATCTGAGATAGCTGGAACAGACTGTGAATTTTAGAATCGAATCGAATAGAATAGAATAGAATAGAATAGAATAGAATAGAATAGAATAGAATAGAATAGAATAGAATAGAATAGAATAGACCAGGTTGGAAGAGACATTCAAGATCATCGTGTCCAACCTATCATCCAACACAACTTAATCAACTAAACCATGCAACCAAGCACCCTATTGAGTCTCCTCCTGAACACCTCCAGTGATGGCAACTCCACCACCTCCCCAGGCAGTCCATTCCAATGGGCAATCACTCCCTCTGTGTAAAACTTCCTCCTAATCTTCAGCCTAAACCTCCCCTGGTGCAGTCTGAGACTGTGTCCTCTTGTTGTGGTGCTGGCTGCCTGGGAGAAGAGACCAACCTCTGCCTGGCTACAACCTCCCTTCAGGTAGTTGTAGAGAGCAATAAGGTCACTCCTCAGTCTCCTCTTCTCCAGGTTAAGCAACCCCAGCTTCCTCAGACTCTCCTCATAGGGCTTGTGTTCCAAACCCCTCACCAACATCATTGCCCTTCCCTGGACACACTCCAACAAGTCAACATGCTTCCTAAACTGAGGGGCCCAGAACTGGACTCTAGGTGCAGCCTAACCAGTGCAGTGTACAGGGACAGAATGACCTCCCTGCTCCTGCTGGCCACACTGTTCCTGATGCAGGCCAGGATGCCATTGGCCTTCTTGGCTGCCTGGGCACACTGCAGGCTCATGTTCAGCCTACCATCAACTAGCACCCCCAAGTACCGCTCTACCTGGCCACTCTTCAGCCACTCTGACCCCAGCCTGGAGCACTGCATGGGGTTGCTGTGGCCAATGTGAAGAACCCAGCACTTGGATGTGTTAAATCTCATGCCGTTGGATTCTGCCCATTGCCTGACCACTGCTGTGCAGGTGTGATCCTGCAATTTTGTGCAAGACTGTTCTTTTCCTTATCATCCTCACTACACCTTTTCGCCAAAACAAAAAAAAAGTGTTACAACCTCTTCGCCTAAAACGTGCTACAGCAGCTGCAGGCACTGCACGTCGCAGCAACAACTGTCCTCTTGCTCCCATGAGCTTAGTACATAAATACATAGGGCAGGCTATAATGCAGTGGAGCCTAGGGTTTGACAATAAGCCTGGTATCTTCCAAACTCAGCTTATCAGCTCTGTCAAGTAATACTTACTGATGCAGAAAAAAATTTTATACAATACAATACAATACAATAAACCAGGTTGGAAGAGACCTTCAAGATCATCGCGTCCAACCCATCAACCAATCCAACCCACCTAAACAACTAAAACATGGCACCAAGCACCCCATCAAGTCTCCTTCTGAACACCTCCAATGAAGGTGACTCCACCACCTCCACGGGCAGCCCATTCCAATGGGCAATCACTCCCTCTGTATAGAACTTCTTAATCATATAGCATGGAAAAGCAATCCCTATTCCCTCTGCCAGACTTGTTCACAATCACAGCACTCTTTATTTTGGTCACACCTGTTCTGCCATAACTTTTAACTACATGAAGCAAGATAGTCTCTGAGTTTATTCAAAAGACGAATCATGTGAATACAGCCCTAAACCAAATTCAGTAAGAGCTGAGGCAATAAAACCAGTTTATTAACAACTGCTAGATTAAAGTCACATCTTAATCCCAACCTCAAAAAGAATTCTCATGATTCCTGACAGGTCCTGAGTATAACACCATAATACTGGTGAAATTATACCCCAATCTGAGTCCATCTGACCTTTCTTGATCAGCAGTATTGCTAACTCATTGACCCCTGCTAACCTGAGTCATAAGCTTCCTAACAGCCCTACCACTAGATGTGTGGGTATCTGAGCCCTGGTCCAACACACCAGAATTAAAAAACATTTGCCACACTTCTATCCAATATACTCTTTTTTGTCTTTGCCTCCATATTAATTTAGACTTAGTAATAAACCTACTTATTGAAAACAATAGGATTTGATGATTTTGAAGGTATTTCCAAGCAAAATATTCTATGATTCTAACTATTGCACTAAACTCAGAAGTAATGTAGAACAGCCTTCATTTCTCTAAGTCAAGTGTATGCATCCCCATTTCTCTCTAGATTGTTCCTTACAGTCACCTTGATGAAAGATGCATACCTCTCTCTCCTCTTTCTCTTCTTACAGCTTTGTGTGATTCAGCTATCCCCAGGTAAAGAAGTGGTGTGTGAACGAGGGAAATATAGGCAAATTTGGAGTGAAAAACTAAAAGAGATTCCCTCTCTATTTGATTGTTAGCAGAACTCTAAGAATTAATTATCTTCAAAGTTATGAAATCTTAGCACTAGATTAGACAATGTGCAACAAAATTCTACAGAAATCCAACTCACAATCTCACTTATAGCCTTAATGGCTAACATTCTGAATACCTTTGGTAATGAGGCCAATAGCACTCTTACTGTTTTTCCACATCGTCTGTTTTATTGAGCACTAAATGCAAAACCAGATCTAACTCTATGATTACAACTACCATTGACTAGCAGATATAACCTTCAGTCCAGATTTGGGAGAAAAAAACATCCCCTTCTGGAGAGACAGCTAGAGGCCAAGTAGAACATAAAATATGGCAAGTGAAGACAGACACCTTTTTTCAGAGAGCAGAACTGAGATAACACTCTCTTCTACTATAGTAAAGATGAACTGGGACTTCATATAATGCACAGTAGTAACATAATAACACTCCCTACGCCAAACACGAAAATCAGCTATGGTGCTGTGCTTTGGTTTAAACTGTCATTTTAACAGACACTTTAGAGTCTGCTAAACCCCAGCCATAACCTCAAGGTTAAATTAAGTTAATTGGAATTATGTGGAATATCACTCCTAATATTCTCACTAAAAAATCATGTTATTTGTGTTCTAAATTTATTTTGTGGCATGCATTTTAATTGTGCTGATACTGTCACAAGTAAAGCACACATTCCCAAAATCTAGTACTAGGCAAAAGCTTGACTAGTTCAATATGCTTAATTTTTTCACTGAGAAGCATAATGACCAATGACTGACTTACTGTCACTCCAGAGCTTCTCATTTACCAGTTCTTAACCTAGGCTCACAAGAAGTTCAATCACATGAACTACATATCAAGATATAAATTTAATCATTACCATCTTAAAACTAATCTGAAATCTACTTTCAAATGCCTCATTTGTCTCTCTCAGTAGTTTCTCATTTACTAAAACATAACATGTTTCAGACTGTGCTCACTCAACACCTAGAGACATCCAGATACGCTGGGTCATAAAGACTGTATTAGAGCAAGGAAGGTCTCTGTACAGCCTCCTACCCAAAGCAGGGTCACTAGTACTTTCAGGCCAGTTTGCTCATAGCTTTATCCAGTCACACCTGGAAGCACCCAGAGACACAGATTTCAGACTCTCTAGGCTGCCTGTTGCACTGCTTCATTATTCTCATCATGAGAGTTTTTTCTTTATCTTCAGCCAAAGCCTCTCATGTTCAATTTCTGCCCTCTGCTTCTTGCGTTCCCACTATTCATCACCATGAAGAGACTATATCCTTCCTTGAGCCCTTCCCATCAGTGACAGGGTGGCTGTTAGGTGTTACTGAAGCCATCAGTTCTCCTAGATGAACTTAGCCTAGTCCCGCAGCCTCTCCCTAGAACATGAATTCCAGCTGCCATCATTTTGGTAGCCTCCACTTGATTGCATATCATATTCCAGAGGTAGTGCCAACTAAAGAGGAATCATCAGTTTCCTTGATCAATTGAATGTGTTCCTCTTGAGGTAGCCAGGGGTGCTGTTTACCTGCTGTTTACCTCGTGGGGTGGAGAGGGTGGTTACTGAAAGATGGTTACTACTCAAGCAAAGGCTAGTAGAACAGTGGGCACCCAAACAGAGACCACACACAAGAATGCAGATGATCAGGTATGTGGCTGCAGTGAGTGCTGGAGCCTGGCATTTGATATGGAGGATGGAAGGAACAACACCTGTGTTAGGTGTGAGCAGATTAGGGATCTGATGAGCATGGTGGCTGAACTAAAAGAAGAGGTAGAAAGGCCGAGAACTATAAGAGACTGCGAAAGGAAAACAGACAATTTCCATAATCTAACCTCTACAAAACCAGAACAGGGGGTAACCCTTAGTGGAACAGGGAGTTTGATACCCTCCCATCAGCAAGCCTATCAGCCTCCCTGTAGTAACCCACATGAGCAGGGCCAATGGGAACAGGTCTCTGCCCAATGGAAGAAATGCAAACAGGGCAACTGTCCTACTTTGAGCAGCACACTGCCTACAGTGCAGGTACAGAATAGGCATGAGGCTCTGCAGGAGGAACAGGTCATTGGTAAGGATGAGGAGTCAAGAAGGTCAGAAGCTGCACCAATGACAGGTTGTCTCAGGCCAGCCATCAAAACTAATCCAGAAAAGAAACCTCATAGGGTCATTGTTATAGGAGACTCCCTGCTGAAGGGAGCAGAGGGCCCAATATGCAGACCAAACCCATTTCATAGAGAGGTCTGCTGCCTCCCTGGTGCCCAAGTAAGGGACGATGCAGGTAAAATTCCCAACCTTGTGAGTCCTTCAGACTACTACCCACATCTGGTCTTTCAGGTGGGCAGTGACAATGCAACAATGAGAGGCTCACAATCAATTAAAAGAGACTTCAGAACCTTAGGGCAACAACTAAAGGGATCAGGAGCTCAAGTTGCGTTCTCTGCTGTCCCTCTAACGTCAGTGATGGACAAGGGAATATTGAGGAAGAGCCAACAGGTCAATTCATGGCTCCGGGGCTGGTGCCATCGACAGGGCTTTGGATTCTACAATCACAGCTTGGATTACAAGGCACCAGAGCTGCAAACAACTTATGGGAAGCACTTGTCCCAGAGGGGGAAAAGGATCCGGGGGCAGGAATTGGCAGGGCCCATTGATAGGGCTTTAAACTAGATTTGAAGGGGGAAGGGGTCTCCTGCTGGCCAGTGACAAACAGAGGGGCAGCTCATCAGAGGCAGAGGGATGGAGAGCTGGTAAGGGCTCTCAACTTGCTGCCCTGAGGCAAGCCAGGAATCATACACCAGAACATTCTGTGGAAACCAAGGGGAACTGGCACAAGAGGACGACAGGGCCAGTCCAGATTAAGTGCCTCTATGATCATGCAAGCAGCTTGGACAATAAGCAGGATGAATTGAGGGCCACTGTGCTGCTGGGATGCCATGACATAGAGGGCATTACTGAAACTTGGTGGGATGATTCCCATGACTGGAATGTAGGGATAGATGGGTATAAGCTCTTTAGGAAGGATAGGCAGGGAAGGAGAGGAGGAGGTGTTGCCCTCTATGTCAATAACCAGCTGGAATCAGTGGAGTTCCACCTGGGGAGGGATGATGAGATGGTTGAGAGTGTATGGGTTAAAATTAAAGGCAAGACAGGGGAAGGAGATATTACTGTGGGGGTCTCCTACAGGCCACCTGACCAGCAGAACCAAGCAGATGAGGCCCTCCACAGGCAAATAGAAGCAGCTTCTAGGTCACAGGCCCTGGTCCTCATGTGTGATATCAACCACCCTGACATCTGCTGGAGGGACAACAGAGCAAGGCACCAGCAATCCAGGATGTTCCTGGACTGCGTAGATGACAACTTCCTCCTCCAAATGGTAGAGGAGCCAACAAGAAAAGGTGCTATGCTGGACCTTGTTCTCCCCAACAGGGAAGGGCTGGTAACCAATGTGAGGCTCAGAGACTGCCTTGGCTGCAGTCATCATGAAGCAGTTGAATTTAGTATCCACAGGGCAATCAGGAGGACCTATTCTAAGACATATTCAAAGAGTGGCTGTCAATGAGTCCATGTCCCAGTGAAGGTCAGTGACAAGCGGAGTCCCTCAGGGATCAGTCCTGGGACCAGTCTTGTTCAACATCTTTGTAGGTGACATGGACAGTGGCATCTAGTGCACCCTCAGCAAGGGTCTTGCATCTGGGTCGAGGCAATCCCAGGCACAAATACAGGCAGGGCAGTGACTGGCTGGAGAGTAGCCCTGAGGAGAGAGACTTGGGGGTGCTGGTAGACAAGAAGCTCAACATGAGCTCTCAATGTTCACTTGCAGCCCAGAAAGCCAATCAGATCCTGGGCTGCATCAGGAGAAGTGTGGCCAGAAGGTCAAGGGAGGGGATTCTCCCCCTCTACTCAGCTCTGGTGAGTCCCCACCTGGAGTACTGCGTCCAGTTCTGGAGCCCCTATTACAAGAGGGATCTGGAGGTGTTGGAACGTGTCCAGAGAAGGGCCACAAGGATGATCAGAGGGCTGGAGCACCTCTCCTATGAGGACAGACTGAAGGAGTTGGGGCTGTTCAGTTTGGAGAAGAGAAGGCTCCGAGATGACCTAATTGTGGCCTTCCAGTATCTGAAGGGGGCCTCCAAGAAGGCTGGGGAGGGACTTTTCAGGCTATCAGGTAGTGATAGGACTTGGGGGAATGGAATGAAGCTGGAGGTGGGAAGATTCAGGCTGGACATGAGGAGGAAGTTTTTCACTGTGAGAGTGGTGAAGCCCTGGAATGGGTTGTCCAGGGAGGTGGTTGAGGCCCCATCCCTGGAGGTGTTTAAGACCAGGCTGGATGAGGCTCTGGCCAGCCTGATCTAGTGTAGAGTGTCCCTGCCCATGGCAGGAGGGTTGGAACTAAATGATCCTTGTGGTCTCTTCCAACCCTGACAGAAACTATGAACTAAGCTTACGACCCTAAACTTTAGGCGTGCAGACTTTGATTGCTTCAGGGATCTGCTAGCCAAAGAGTCGTGGGACAAAGCCCTGGAGGGAAGAGGGACTCAGGACATCTGGTCAGTATTCAAGGACCACCTCCTCTGTGTCCAGGAGCTATGAATACCAACAAAGAGAAAAGCAGGAAAGAATGCTACGAGGCCTGCCTGGATGAACAAAGAGCTACTGGACACACTATTACTTAAAAAGAAACTCTACAGGAAGTGGAGGGAAGGACAGATAGAACAGGGGGGATATAAGGAAGCTGCCTGAGCAGCAAGAGGCCTGGTTAGGAAAGCCAAAACAGAGTTCAAATTTAATTTAGCCAGGGAGGTTAAAGGGAGCACTAAGAATTTCTACAGGTATATTAATGGCAAGAAGAAGACTAGGGAAGGTGTGGGCCCCCTCAGAAAGGAACCTGGTGAAATAGTCACAAGTGATGTGGAAAAGGCTGAGGTTCTCAATAACTTCTTTACCTCAGTCTTCACTGCAAGGGCCTCCAGCCACACTCCTGGAGTCATGGAAGAGAATGCCAGGGACGGGGAGGAAGAACTGCCCATCGTAAGTGAAGCTCAGGTTCATGATCACCTGAAGAACCTGAAAGTGTTCAAGTCCATGGGACCCGACGGGATACACCCACGGGTGCTGAGAGAACTGGCAGATGAGGTTGCTAAGCCCCTCTCTATTCTATTCCAAAAGTCATGGCAGACTGGGGCAGTCCCCACAGACTGGAAAAGGGCAAACATTGCTCCCATTTTCAAAAAGGGTAAGAAGGAGGAAGCAGGGAACTACAGGCCGGTCAGTCTCACCTCTGTGCCCGGAAAGATCATGGAGCAGATCCTCCTGGAGGCACTACTGACTCAGAAGAATAGTGAAGAGGTGATTGGGAGCAGTCAGCATGGCTTTGCCAAGGGAAAATCCTGCCTGGCAAACTTGGTGACCTCTATGAACAGATGACAACATTAATAGATGAGGGGAGAGCAACTGATGTCATTTACCTGGACCTGAGCAAAGCCTTCAACAGTGTCCCACACCACATCCTGGTCTCCAAACTGGTGACACATGGGTTTGATGGGTGGACCACTAGATGGATAAAGAACTGGCTTGATGGCCGCACCCAAAGAGTGGCTGTCAATGGGTCCATGTCCCAGTGGAGGCCAGTGACAAGCGGAGTCCCTCAGGGATCAGTCCTGGTACCGGTCTTGTACCAGAACAAGAGGACACAGTCTCAGGCTGCGCCAGGGCAGGTTTAGACTTGAAGTTAGGAAGAAGTTCTATACTGAGAGAGTGATTGCCCACTGGAATCAGCTGCCTGTGGAAGTGGTGGAGTCACCTTCATTGGAGGTGTTCAAGAAGAGGCTTGATGGGGTGCTTGGTGCCAGGGTTTAGGTTTTTTTTAGTTGTTTAGGTGGGTTGTATTGTACTGTATTGTACTGTATTGTACTCTTTTGTACTGTATTGTACTGTATGGTACTGTATTGTATTTTAGGTGGGTTGGATTGGTTGATGGGTTGGATGTGATGATCTTGAAGGTCTCTTCCAACCTGGTGTATTGTATTGTATTGTATTGTATTGTAACATCTTTGTGGGTGACATGGACAGTGGCATTGAGTGCACCCTCATCAAGTTTGCTGATGACACCAAGCTGTGTGGTGCAGCAGACAGGCTGGAGGGAAGGGATGCCATGCAGAGGGACCTTGAGAGGCTGGAGAGGTGGGCACAAGCCAACCTCATGAGCTTCAACAAGACCAAGTGCAGGGTCCTGCATCTGGGTCGAGGCAATGCCAGGCACAAATCCAGGCTGGGCAGTGACTGGCTGGAGAGCAGCCCTGAGGAGAGAGACTTGGGGGTGCTGGTGGACGAGAAGCTCAACATGAGCTCTCAGTGTGCACTTGCAGCCCAGAAAGCCAATCAGATCCTGGGCTGCATCAGGAGAAATGTGGCCAGCAGGTCAAGGGAGGGGATTCTCCCCCTCTACTCAGCTCTGGTGAGACCCCACCTGGAGTGCTGTGTCCAGTTCTGGAGCCTCTATTACAAAAGGGATATGGAGGTGCTGGAAGATGTCCAGAGAAGGGCCATGAGGATGATCAGAGAGCTGGAGCACCTCTGCTATGAGGACAGACTGAAGGAGTTGGGGCTGTTCAGTTTGGAGAAGAGAAGGCTTCAAGATGACCTCATTGTGGCCTTCCAGTATCTGAAGGGGGCCTCCAAGAAGGCTGGGGAGGGACTTGTCAGGCTATCAGGTAGTGATAGGACTTGGGGGAATGGAATGAACCTGGAGGTGGGAAGATTCAGGCTGGACATGAGGAGGAAGTTCTTCACTGTGAGAGTGGTGAAGCCCTGGAATGGGTTGTCCAGGGAGGTGGTTGAGGCCCCATCCCTGGAGGTGTTTAAGACCAGGCTGAATGAGCCTGTGGCCTGCCTGATCTAGTGTGGGGTGTCCCTGCCCATGGCAGGGGGTTGGAACTAGATGGTCCTTGTGGTCCCTGTCTTGATCCGGAGAGGGAAAGAGATTCAGGTTTTTAATGAATATTCCCGTGTTGTGAAATTAGAAGCACAAACGAGGCCAAAATATCAACAGCTAGACTATTTATTGCATAAATCCAGTGGATGGACATAAATACAGTGGATGGATCAGAAGGGGAGAGAGAGAAAATAGAGAGAGAAGAGAGAAGAGGAAAGGAATTATATTACCACACCCCTCACCCTCCCAAGACAGTTTGAGTCTGTGGAGGAAAGGTGCTGCAGGAGATGTTGGCTCTGTAGAGGAAGGGTGCTGAGGCTTTGGCTGTAGAAGGGATGTGGTCCTCTGAGCAGCTTCTTCAGCTCCATGAGTTGCAGCAGGCAGAACTTAGGGCACGGAGACAGGGTTTTCAGAGTCCAGGATCCGTTGTGTTGGCCCGTGATCTTTCCAGTGTGTGGTGCTGCATTTTGCTTCTCCAGTTTTCTTCACCTGCTTTCTTCTCCAATTTTCTTCTCTTAAAGCCAGTAGTTGCTCCAGTCTTTTATACAGTTTTTTAGTCCTCAGGCAAGTGTCCGGGCGTTGTTCCCCAGGATATCGTTCTGGGAAATCATCTTTAGGTAAGTGTCCAGGTATTGTTCCCCAGGAAATCTTCCTGTGTACTCAGGTGAGTTTGGGCAGCCATCTGGATGGAAGGGGGGTGGCCTCCACCTCCTCCTGTTCCATCTACCTACCCACACACTCTTTACACATCAGGAAACAGATGGTGATTCCATTGTCCTTTCCTGGGGTATCTGATGGCTGGAAACGATCTTGTCCTGAAGGCGTGATAGCTGGGCCCTTGGGCCATTGTTGTAGGCCAGCTGCAGTCCCGTGAGCAATGTTATCTTTGCACCTTCCAAGAGTCCTTCCAGTGGCTCTGCCCAAGGCACATCAGCTATTGTCTGGGCAAGCAGCAAGTGATTTTATCTTTGTTGAGTCACACCAGGAGAGACAAGCTTTAGTCTCTCACAGTCCCTTCCAACCCTGACTGATACTATGATACTATAATACTATGACTTGCAGTCTCTCATTAAATCTGGGATTCCCTCAGGTTCAGAAATACCTTATACTATCTTCTTTTTGTCACTGAGAACTCTAATGACTAAAATCCTGTTTTCTCTAGGGTAATCTTTTCAAAGACTTTCTTACTCTCATGCCTTCATTTTCTAATTTAATCAACTTAAATTCTGTCTGAACTGTAACTCTGAACTTCCACAAGCCTCCAGACACATTTAAATGCTTTTCATTTTACAGTGAGAAATCTAAAAATTTCTCACACTTTCTTCTGGATTTGCTTCACCAGTGAACATTCATTGTCGAACTAGGAACTTTATCACTTTATTACCAAGATGTCCAATGCCTGAATATATTTTTGTTATCTTTTTTTGGTGACCGTTTTGATTGCACAGACAACAACTGGTTTATTCAACCTTAAACAGGGCTTAGTGGCACTGCTAGATTTAGACTGAAATACTACACACCCACTATTCAGAATTCAGTTTTGGTCTCATCTGAAATTCATATCATTTCTTTTGAAATTTCCTTCTGTAAACTACTTTCCTATGGCACTACTGCAGTCAGGTCACAACTTCCATTTTACTGAACCCTGATTCCAACCATAGGCTTACATTAGCTTCCCTAATGTTCTCCAAATGTCCCAGCCAGTTTCCACCACTGAGAACACTAACAGATAGTATTATATATATTTGAGATATATATTAATATCAGTTTGGGATCAGCTAGATCTGTCCCTAATCAAAGTTTGCTTAAAGAAACTTTGTGTTTCTCTTTAAAAAGCACTTTTACATCCTAACAGTTACACTGTTTACTTAGTCATAATATGTATCCTAGAACCCTAGACCTAATGAAATCCCTAATCAATAATCAATATCAATATCAGTATCAATATTCAATAATCAATATTGTTAGTTGCAGGAGGGAATACCATAAGGAACAGGTCAGCAGCTGTAGTCAACAAGTGGCTTAGAGGCTGGTGCAGTCAAAAGAATTTTTGGGTTTTCGATCTTGGAGAACTTTCTACTGCACCAGGTCAGCTGGCAACGAATGGAGCACATCTGTCCCAGAGGAGGGGGAAGGTCACAGTATATGAGAATGGCCTGTCCCCCAAAGGGAAAAAGATCCTAGGAAAGGAATTGGCAGGTCTCATTGGTAGGGCTTTAAACTAGCTTCGAAGGGGGAAGGGGATGAAACCAGTCCCCTCAGGCAGGAGTCTGGGGGTGATAAGCTAGAGTCAGAGGTGAAACCAGCAGCCCAGCTACAGTGCATGTACACTAATGCACAAAACATGGGTAACAAACAAGAGGAGCTGGAAGCCTTGTTGCAGCAGGAAAGATATGATGTAGTTGCCACCACAGAGACGTGGTGGGACGACTCACATGACTGGAGCACTGCAATTGATGGCTACAGGCTCTTCAGGAGAGACAGGCAAGGAAGAAGGGGTGGAGGGGTGGCACTGTACATCAGGGAGGCACTAGATGCCATTGAGCTGGAGATCATGGATGATCAGGTTGAGTGCTTGTGGGTGAGAATTAGAAGATCGGCAGGCCAGACATCCTGGTTGGAGTCTGTTATAGACCACCCAACCAGGAGGATGATGTTGATGAATCATTCTATAGGCAGCTTAAGGCTGTCTCAAGATCGCCTGACCTTGTTCTCATGGGCGACTTCAACCTGCCTGATATCTGCTGGGATCTCAACACAGCAGAGAGGAGGCAGTCTAGGAGGTTCTTAGAGTGCATGGAGGACAGCTTCTTATCCCAGGTGCTGCATGAGCTTACCAGGGGTAAGGCTCTGCTTGACCTCCTCTTCACCAATAGGGAAGGGCTGGTGGGTGATGTGGTGGTCGGAGGGTGTTTAGGCACCAGTGACCAGGAGATAATTGAATTTTCAGTATTCAGTCAAACTAAGAGGGGCAGCAAGAAGAGCTCCACTCTGGACTTCAGGAGGCCAGACTTCAGGCTACTCAAGGAACTAACTCAGAAGGTTCCTTGGGATATAGCCCTTAAAAATAAAGGGGTCCAGGAGAGCTGGACCTACTTCAAGGCAGAACTCTTGAAGGCAAAGGAACAGGCTGTGCCAGTGTCCCGGAAGATGAGCCGCCGGGGCAGGCGGCCAGCCTGGATGGGTAATGAACTTCTAAAGGTACTAAGGGAAAAAAAGAGGGTGTATCATCTTTGGAAGAAAGGGGAGGCAACCCATGGAATGTTTAGGGATGCTGCTAGGACATGTAGGAAGAAAATTAGTGAGGCTAAAGCCCATTTGGAGCTTAGACTGGCCTCTGCTGTGAAGGACAACAAAAAGTCCTTCTATAAATACATTAATAGCAAGAAGAAAGGCAAGGACAACCTCCACTCCTTGGTTGAAACGGAGGGAAACATTGTAACAAAGGATGATGAAAAGGCAGAGGTACTTAACGCCTTCTTTGCCTCAATTTTTACTATCAGGTCAGAACGTCTTCCATACAGCTGGCCTGCAGAGCTGGCAGGAGGAGCCAGGGAGCTGCATAGTTTCCTGCTGTTCCAGGAGGCAATTAGAGATCTTCTCAGCCACTTGGATCCCCACAAGTCCATGGGACCAGATGGGATCCATCCTAGGGTGCTGAGAGAGCTGGCAGATGAGCTGGCCAAGCCGCTCTCCATCATTTTTCAGCAATCCTGGCTCACTGGAGAGGTCCCAGAAGACTGGAAGCTGGCCAACGTGGTGCCCATCCACAAGAAGGGCTGGTTGGACGAGCCAGGGAATTCTAGGCCTGTCAGCCTGACCTCAGTGCCAGGCAACATTATGGAACAGGTCATCTTGAGTGCGATCACACAGTACTTACAGGATGGCCAAGGGATCAGGCCCAGTCAGCATGGATTTAGGAAGGGCAGGTCCTGCCTGACCAACCTGATCTCCTTCTAGGATCAGGTGACCCGCCTGGTGGATGTGGGCACACCTTTGGATGTAGTCTACCTGGACCTCTGCAAGGCCTTTGACTCCGTCCCCCACAGCAAACTCCTGGCCAAGCTATCAGCCCATGGCTTGGATGGGAGCACACTGCGTTGGGTTAGGAACTGTCTGGAGGGTGGAGTCCAGAGAGTGGTGGTGAATGGTGCCACATCCAGCTGGCAGCCTGCCACTAGGGGTGTGCCCCAAGGATCAGTGCTGGGCCCCATGCTCTTCAACATCTTTATTGATGATCTGGATGAGGGCATTGAGTCCATCATCAGTAAATTTGCAGATGACACCAAGCTGGGGGCAGGAGTTGATCTGCTGGAGGGTAGAGAGGCTTTGCAGAGGGACCTCAAGAGGCTGGACAGATGGGCAGAATCCAAGGGCATGAGATTGAACACATCCAAGTGCCAGGAACATGAGCCTGCAGTGTGCCCATGCAGCCAAGAAGGCCAATGGCATCCTGGCTGTATCAGGAACTGTGTGTCCAGCAGGAGCAGGGAGGTCATTCTGTCCCTGTACACTGCACTGGTTAGGCCGCACCTTGAGTCCTGTGTCCAGTTCTGGGCCCCTCAGTTTAGGAAGGATGTTGACTTGCTGGAACATGTCCAGAGAAGGGCAATGAAGTTGGTGAGGGGTTTGGAAGACAAGCCATATGAGGAGATACTGAGGGAGCTGGGTTTGCTTAGCCTGGAGAAGAGGAGACTCAGGGGTGACCTTATTGCTCTCTACAACTACCTGAAGGGAGGTTATACAATACAATACAATACAATACAATACAATACAATACAATACAATACTGTACAATACAATACAATACACCAGGTTGGAAGAGACCTTCAAGATCATCACGTCCAACCTATCAACCAATCCAACCCACCTAAATACAATACAATACAATACAATACAATACAATACAATACAATACAATACATACAATGCAACCCACCTAAACAACTAAAAAACTAAACCGTGGCACCAAGCACCCCATCAAGCCTCTTATTGAACACCTCCAATGAAGGTGACTCAACCACCTCCACGGGCAGCTGATTCCAGTGGGCAATCACTCTCTCAGTATAGAACTTCTTCCTAAGATCCAGTCTAAACCTGCCCTGGCGCAGCCTGAGACTGTGTCCTCTTGTTCTTGTACTGGCTGCCTGGGAGAAGAGACCAACCTCTGCCTGACTACAACCTCTTCAGTGCTTCAATCTGTGGATTAAAATCAATCTGATGAGTGACTGATAGAGTTGATCTATCAGTCAGAATTAAAACTCAAAAGAAAATATGCACCATACTTCATCAATGAATGCTATAATTTAAGAATACAAGATCCTGCAATTCAAGAATATAAGATCATGCCAAGTAGTTACTCTGAACCACTTTCAGAATAATTGCTTTGTAAAATTTGCCATACATGTGCGTTCTTATAGCAAAGAGGAAAACATTAACCTTGTCTTCAAATGAACTATTTATTATAATCTATTCTTTACCTCTCCCACTTGACATTCAGTTTGTATGCATCAGTATTCCTGTATCACGATGACATCACTGTGAGATGACTTCAATTACCTGTATGCATGTAAATGGTATATCTGAGACTTCATTACATGTCTGCAGAGGTTATGCTTGTCCCATAAAACATTACAAATTATACTCAAAAACCAGGAAAATGTCTCTTTTACCAAAATGAAACTCACCAGGTATTATCTCTTGTAGCACAAGCTTTTGACCTCTTTCAGCTGAGACACCAAGCCAAGCAGACCATTCACCTGCTTGTAGTGAATACAGCTGTATTCTCTGCAGTCTGCCATTGCAACAGAAAGGCTCCAGCACTCCCGCAGCCAGGTGGCTGGTCACCTACCAGTTTGCATGGGACCACTGTCTGGGTTGCCACATTTCTTCTGCCAACAGCTTTTGGTGTGTTTGCAATCATAGCTGTTCCTGCTCTTGTGACTAATCATGTAAACTGCCATGACACATGCAGATGACTTACCACAGGGTCATCAAGATGACCTTGATCACTGAGGTCATTGAAAATAAACAACCCTAAAAAATAAACAAACCCTCCCTGCGTGGAGGGAGTGCTGCAATGGTGGGTTACAGGAGAGACAGGCAAGGGAGAAGAGAAGGCGGGGTGGTTCTGTATGTTAGGGAGTCACTCTCTGCCACAGAACGTGAGGTGGAAAATGAAGGGATTGAGAGCCTGTGGGTTAAAATGTGGGTTAAAAATCAGATGGCAGCCTAACAAATCTGACATCCTGGTTGGAGTCTGTTATAGACCACCCAAACAGGATGAGGAGGTGGATGAACTATTCTATAAGCAACTGGAGGTTGTCTCAAGATCATCAGATCTTGTCCTTGTAGGTGACATTAACCTGCCAGATATCTGCTGGGCACTTAATTCAGCAGAGACAAGGCAGTCCAGAAGATTCCTGGACCACATGGAGGACAGCTTCCTGATGCAACTGTTAAGTGAGCCTACCAGAGGTCAGGCTCTGCTTGACCTGCTGTTCTCCAATAGAGAAGGGCTGGTGGGAGACGTGACCGTGGGAGGCTGTCTAGGGTGCAGTGACCATGAGATGGTGAAGTTTTCAATATGCAGGGAGATAGGGAGGAGCACCAACAGAACCTTCACCTTGGACTTCTGGAGGGCAAACTTCAGCCCTGTTTAAGAAACTTATTCGCAAAGTTCCCTGGGTAGCAGCCCTCAAGAACTGAGGGGTCCAGGATGGTTGGATCTATTTCAAACAGGAGCTCTTGAAGGCACAGGAACTGGCAGTTCCCATCTGCCGAAAGATGAGCCGGCGGGGAAGGCAACCGGCCTGGATGAGCAAGCAGCTCCTGGAGGAACTAAGGGAAAAAAAGAGGCTGTATCACCTTTTTGGAAGGAGGGGAAGGCTTCTCTAGGTGTGTTTAAGGAAGTTGTTAGATTATGTAGAAAAAAAATTAGAGAGGCAAAGGCCTAGTTGGAACTGAAGCTGGCCACCTCCGTGAAGGACAATAAAAAGCATTTTTACAAATATATTACTGCCAAAAAGAAGGGCAAGAAGAACCTCCCTCCCTATTGGACCTGGAGGGGAACACGGTGACTGAAGACGAGGAAAAGGCTGAGGTCCTAAATACCTTCTTTGCCTCAATTTTTAACAGCAAGGCAGGAGGAGTTCAGGAAAAGTGGCCTCCTGAGCTGGGTCATGGGGCCGGGGAGCGGTGTAATGCCCCAGAAATCCATGAGGAATTATTTTGGGCCTGCTGAGCCACTTGGACACTCACAAGTCCATGGGGTCAGAAGGGATCCACCCTAGGGTCCTGAGAGAGCTGGCAGATGAGCTGGCCAAGCGGCTCTCCATCATTTTCCTCCAATCCTGGCTCACCGGTGAGGTCCCAGATGACTGGAAAGTGGCCAGTGTGGTCCCCATCCACAAGAAGGGTCGGATGGGGGAGCCTGGAAACTATAGGCCAGTCAGCCTGACCTCAGTGCCAGGGAAAAGGATGGAGCAGATTATCCTGGCGGCAGTAACTGCGCACCTGCAGAATGGCCAAGGGCTCAGGTCCAGCCAACATGGATTTAGGAAGGGCAGGTCCTGCCTGACCAACGTGATCTCCTTCTGTGATCAGATGATCTGCCTGGTGGATGTGGGGAGGCCTGTGGATGTAGTCTACCTGGTATTCAGCAAGGCCTTTGACACTGTCCCCCACAGCAAACTGCTGGCTAATCTGACAGCCCATGTCTTGGGACTGCAACACTCTGCACTGGGTTAGGAACTGGCTAGAGGGCCGGGCCCAGAGAATGGTGGTGAATGGTGCCACATCCAGATGGAGGCCAGTCACCAGTGGCATCCCCCAGGGATTGTGCTGGGCCCCATCCTCTTTAATATCTTCATTGACGATCTGGATGAGGGGATTGAGACAGTCATCAGCAAATTTGCAGATGACACCAAGTTGGGAGCGGATGTTGATCTGTTAGAGGGCAGAAGGGCCCTGCAGAGGGACCTCGACAGACTTGACAGATGGGTGGAGTCCAATGGGATGGCATTCAACAAGTCCAAGTGCTGGGTGCTGCACTTTGGCCACAACAACCCCATGCAGAGCTACAGGCTGGGGTCGGAGTGGCTGGAGAGCTGCCAAACAGAGAGGGACCTGGTGGTGCTGATCAACAGCCTCCTGAACATGAGCCAGCAGTGTGCCCAGGTGGCCAAGAAGGCCAACAGCATCCTGGCCTGCATTAGGAATAGTGTGGCCAACAGGTACAGGGAGGTCATTGTGTCCCGGTACTCTGCACTGGTTAGGCCACACCTTGAGTGCTGTTTCCAGTTCTGGGCCCCTCAGTTTAAGAAGGGCATCGAGACACTTGAACATGTCCAGAGAAGGGCAACAAGGCTGGTGAGAGGCCTTGAGCACAAGGCCTGTGAGGAGAGGCTGAGGGAGCTGGGATTGTTTAGCCTGGAGAAGAGGAGGCTCA
Source organism: Colaptes auratus (assembly GCA_015227895.2). Lineage (NCBI taxonomy): Eukaryota > Metazoa > Chordata > Aves > Piciformes > Picidae > Colaptes > Colaptes auratus. The sequence continues at coordinate 44,039,421 of CM026897.1, forward strand.
GGAGCGACCTCATTGCTCTCTACAACTTCCTGAAGGGTGGTTGTAGCCAGGAAGGGGTTGGCCTCTTCTCTCTAGCAACCAGCACCAGAACAAGGGGACACAGTCTCAAGCTGCACCAGGAGAAGTTTAGGCTCGAGGTGAGGAGAAAGTTCTTCACCGAGAGAGTGGTTCATGATTGGAATGGGCTGCCAGGGGCGGTGGTGGAGTCACCCTCCCTGGAGGTGTTCAAGAGGGGATTGGTCATGGCACTTGGTGCCATGGTCTAGTCATGGGGTCTGTGGTGACAGGTTGGACTTGGTGATCTTTGAGGTCTCTTCCAACCTTGGCGATACTGTGATACTGTGAGTGTGTTTGAGTAACCTGCTGAGGCTGCTACTCTGCCTTCAATTACCTGTATCTGTGTAAATGGTACATCTGAGATTTCATTATGTGTCTGCAGAGATTATGCTTGTCCCATAAAATATTACAAATCATACTCAAAAAATGGGTGAGGTGAATGAGAAGGCAGAAAAGACACCATCTGTGGGGTTGCCTAAAGCAAAACAGCCTGCCCCCCACCCTTCCATCAGGACTTTTCCAATTAAAAAAAAAGAGGATGGTAATAATTATTGGTGATTCCCTCCTGAGGGGAACAGAGCACCCCATATGTCAGCCAGATCCTTCCCACAGGGAAGTCTGCTGCCTCCCTGGGGCCCGGGTAAGAGATGTTACCAGAAGGCTGCCTAGTCTGGTACAGTCCTCTGATTACTATCCCTTGGTAGTTATGCAGGTGGGAATTGATGAGGTCAAAACCAGACGTCCAAAAGCAATCAAAAGGGACTTCAAGGCACTGCAAAAACTGGTTGAGGGATCAGGGGCATAGGTAATTTTTTCATCAATAGCTTAGTTGCAGGAAGGAATACTGAAAGGAGCAGGAAAACAGGTATGATAAACAAATGGCTCAGAGGCTGGTGCCACCAACAGAATTTGGGTTTTTTGATCTTGGGAAACTTTCTATGGTACCAGGTCAGCTAGCAACAGATCCAGTACATCCATTCCAGAGGAGGAGAAAGATCCTAGCACATCTCACAGAGGGAAAAGGATTTAAGGAAGGGAGTTGGCAGGACTCATTGACAGGGCTTTAAACTAGATTTGAAGGGGGAAGGGATTGAAACCGGTCCCCCTGAGCAGGAGTCTGGGGGTGGTAAGCTGGAGTGAGGGGATAAATCAGCAGCACAGCTAAACTGTATGTATGCTAATGCACACAGCATGGGTGGAAGTCTTGTTCCAGTGGGAAAGTTATGATGCAGTTGCCATCACAGAAATGTGGTGGGATGTCTCACATGACTGGAACACTGTAATTGATGGCTACAGGCTCTTCAGGAGAGACAGACAATGGAGAAGGGGTGGAGGGGTGGCCCTGTACATCAGGGAGGATCTAGACACCACTGAACTAGAGATGAAGGATGATCAAGTTGAGCGCCTGTGGGTGAGAATTAGGCAGAAGGCCAACAAGGCTGGCATCTTGGCTGGAGTCTGTTATAGACCACTCATCCAGGATGAAGAGGTTGACGAATTATTTTATAGGCATCCAGAGGCTGTCTCAAGATTGCCAGACCTTGTTCTTATGGCAATTTTAACCTGCCTGATACCTGCTGGGAACTTAAAACAGCAGGGAGGAGGCAGTCTAGAAGGTTCTTAGAGTGTATGGAGGATAGCTTCTTATCACAGATGCTGCAGTCAAGCTAAGAGGGGCAGCAAGAAAACCTCCACTCTGGAGTTCTGGAGGGAGGACTTCAGGTTACTTAAGGAGCTAACTCAGAAGGTACCTTGGGAAACAGCCCTTAAAAACAAAGGGGTCCAGCAGGGCTGGACCTGCTTTAAGAAAGAAGTCTTGAAGGCACAGGAACAGGCGGTGCCAATGTGCCAGAAGATGAGCCGCCGGGGCAGACACCCAGCCTGGATGTGCAATGAAATTCTTAACGAATTAAGGGAAAAAAGGAAGGTGTATCATCTTTACAAGGAAGGAGAGATTACCCATGAACTGTTTAGTGATGTTGCTAGGTCATGTAGGAAAAAAATTGAGAGGCAGAAGCCCATGTAGAGATTAGACTGACCACTGCTGTGAAGGTCAATAAAAAATGCTTTTATACATATATTAATGGCAAGAGGAGGGGCAAGGACAACCTCCACTCCTTGGTGGACATGGAGGGGAATATTGTAACAAAAGATGAGGAAAAGGCAGAGGCACTCAAAGCCTTCGTTGCCTCGGTTTTCAATAGCAGGATAGGTTGTCTTCCAGACAACTGGCCTTCTGAGCTGGCAGATGGAGTTAGGGAGCAGTATAGTCCCCCTGTAACCCAAGAGGAAGCAGTTAGAGACCTGGTCAGCCTCTTGGATCCCCACAAGTCTATGGGACTGGATGGGATCCAGCCTAGGGTATAATGAGGGAACTGGCAGATGAGCTCACCAAGCTCACATTTTAAGAGGGGCAGGTCCTGCCTGGCCAACCTGATCTCCTTTTATGACCAGGTGACCTGCCTGGTGGATGTGGGGAAGGCTGTGGATGTAGTCTACCTGGACTTCAGCAAGGCCTCTGACACTGCCCCCCCCATATCAAACTCCTGGGTGTAGTAATATGGGTGTAGGTGCTCAATCATCCTAAAGGCACTACAAACACAGTTCCAGGCCAAGATAATACCAGGCAAAGATGTTTAATACATTATACAGCAAGACTATATACTCTTGTAGAAAGTATGTGTGTCACATCTTAATTGGTTATTTTCTACTGGTGTGCGCACAATAGGTTAAAATAACAAAACAAAGTTGCAACACATCCAACCAAATTCTGCCAAGTCTTTCTCTTCAGTTACAAGATGCTTGCATTGTTTTCTAAGTCAAAGATTAAACATGGCCTTCTCTAATTCAAGCAAGGACAAATCTTCCCCTACATTTCCCTCTTTCTCTCAATTACTGATGAGGTGTGCATTCCTAACTCAAGGGCAAAACATAGCTGTTCCAAAGATATCAGAAAACAACCCTTCTCCTAAACCTGGGCATGGAGGCAGCCCATGGTGTGGACAGGAGCATTCTGTGCTGGGTTAGAAACTGGCTGGAGGGCCAAGCCCAGAGAGTGGTAGTGAATGGTGTCACTTCCAGTTGGCAGCCAGTCACTAGTGGTGTCCCCCAGGGATCAGTGCTGGGCCCCATCCTGTTTAATATCTTTATTGATGATATGGATGAGAGGATTGAATCCATCATAAGTAAGTTTGCAGATCACACCAAGTTGGGAGCAGGTGTTCATCTCTTAGAGGATAGATGGGCAGAGTCCAAAGGCATGAGATTTAACACATTTATGTGCAGGGTTCTACACACTGGCCACAACCACCTCATGCAGTGCTAGAGGCTGGGGTCAGAGTGGCTGGAGAGCAGCAAGGCAGAAAGGGACCTGGGGATACTGGTTGATAGTAGGATGAACATGAGATAGCAGTGTGCCCACATGGCCAAGACTGTCAATGGCATCCTGATCTGTATCAGGAATAGTGTGGCCAGCAGGAGCATTGTGCCCCTGTACTCAGCATTGGTTAGGCCACACCTTGAATCCTGTGTCCAGTTCTGGGCCCCTCAGTTTAGGAAAGATGTTGACTTGCTGGAACATTTCTAGAGAAGGGCAACAAAGCTGGTAAGGGGTTTGGAGCACAAGCCCTATGAGGAGAGGCTGAGGGAGCCGGGATTGTTTAGGCTGGAGAAGAGGAGGCTCAGGGGAGACCTTATTGCCATCTACAACTACCTGAAAGGAGCTTGTAGCCAGGTGGAGGTTGGTCTCTTCTCCCCAGCAGCCTATGACAGAACAAGAGGACACAGTTTCAAGCTGTGCCAAGGGAGGTTTAGGCTGGATGTTAGGAAGAAATTCCTCACAGAAAGAGTGATTTGCCATTGGAATGGGCTGCCCATTCAGCAGATGGTGGAGTCACCATCCCTGGAATTGTTTAAAGTAAGACTGGATGAGGCACTTAGTGCTATGGCTTAGTTGATTAGATGGTGTTGAGCAATAGATTGCACTTGATGATCTGGAACCTCTTTTCCAACTTGGTTAATTTTGCAATTCTGTCAACAGAGGAGAATTTCACTTTTCCCATAATGCATCTCACCAAGTATGATCTCTTGTGACACAGGGATTGTTGTCCCTTTGTTTATATTTACCTATCTACCACACTGCAAATTTTTTTAATAGACAAGTCCTCAGATAATGCAGTTTGTACTTTGAGGCACCTGAACAGAGAAGGAAGAAAATTAACTCCATGTGCTGATGCAAGAAGAAATGGTAAATGAGGATAAGGAGGTTTCCTGATTACAAAAAAAATTTGCTTTGGAAAATAAGGGCAATCAAAGATCTCATCATGCTGAATTCTAAATAAAAAGTGGCTCTAAATGCATGGTAATGCTGCATTCATATCTATTTTCAGCAGGAGAAAGTAAAAGGATGGAAAACATTTTCTGGATGCTAGTTACAGTTCTCATTGCATTTCTGACAGGACCAATATGATGAGCTATCTGAAAAGTATCTTTCAACAAATCCAAGGTATTCTATTTTGTGATGAAAGAGAGAGATTATACTCTTACAGTGAATAAAGAGAGGATTTCCTTAATTACTTTTTCTCACTTTGCAGTAGGGAAAGAACTTGTATATTCATCAGGCACAAAATATAGACAAGTCCTTAGAGGACTTAGAAGACACTGCAAACAAGGAACAAGTCCAACCATTGTTATTGTTTGCATTACTCTTTAAAGTAATGCATTACTCTTTAGAGTTATGCAATTCAGAAACTAAACTCTTGGTTTTGACAATTGTTTTATCAACCCATGATAAGACAACTCATTTGACTTTGTTGCATACAGACTCACTTGATAAGAAGCAGCTATTAACTATTTCTACATTAATCATTTGCATTTCTACTAATTTTTTAAAATAAACCTTTGGTATACTTTTTGATGCTGCTGGGGCAAAGTTCTGTGGTGATATACAGAATTCTCTCTTTCTGTTCTGTCATTCAACCAGATCTTTCTTTTCTCTTCTTTTGTGATCTACTGTTGTGAATAAGGCAGGAAGTTTACAGTGTCAGTGAACCTTTAATGTGGAGCAATTTCATTTTGGTTCCATTATTCACTGTAGATAAAGCAAAAAATAATGGTATCTCAACTGGCAAGAGGAAAGGGCTAGATAAAATAATATTTAAAACACTCAGGTATATTGAAATAAACTCAAGAATGCAAGTTTAAACTCACAGGACTGAAAATGATCTCTTAAGCTGATAGAATCATCAGACAGTCACTCAGAGATATTTTAGGGAATGAATGAGAAGACTAGGAAAATGCAAATATAATTCTTTAAGAACGGATAAAACTTAGATAATTAAGTGGAATACCTGGAAAACAAGAATAAGCCTTTAGAAGGTAAATGAAACAAGCAACACTGAGATGGGTTATGCCAGAAGAAGGTTTAATTTAAAATAAAAAGGCAATTTTCTTACACAAGATTCTGAAAGATTCTGAAAAGACCTTGGACTGTTTAGCCTGGAGAAGGAAAGGTTCAGGAGGGTGATGAGAGCAGAGCCAGACTATTCTCTGTGGTGCAAGAGTCACATGAATTTCTGTTTAAATAGGAGAAGACACTTTTTCACTGAAGAGGTGCTCAAATACTGGCACAGGTTGCCAAGAGACATTGTGTAGTCTCTGTCCTTGGATGCATGCAAATTCAGCTGGACATAGCCCTCCACAACCTGCTGTGAGTTCTGAGCATGGGTGGGACTGGGCAATCTCCACAGGCACTGGCCACTGTCAGCCACATCATGGTCCTGTGACCTGATAGAATAACAGGTTTCGTGAGTTTTAGTAAAGTTTCTGAAGTTATTTCTTGTGATGTTTTCATAAACCAATTAAAGCAACAGGCATATAGTGAAAATCTTTAACATGATCACAAATGCAGTACATCCAATGAAAAGTCATTACTGTTCTGTGAAGCAACGGATAGATTATTTAATAAGATTCTGTGGAGGCTTAGTTGGGGCCTGCACTTACTCCCCACCTCATGAAAGAGCTGACTATAAAGGGATGTTCTTATTTCATATGAAAATGTATCAACATAGAATCTAAATACATTTGCATGTAGTGTATTATATGTAAATACACTCACATTCCATATTCAAAAGGAAAACAAGCAAGGCTGAAAGGTTAGAATTGCAGTTCTAAAAGATGTTGACAGATTAGAGAAAAACCATTAAACTAAGATCTAATTCATGAGAAGTTTTTTGTAGTCCCTTAGAAAAGAGCAACCTGGCTAGGAAGCAATTCTTCAGAAAAGAAACTGACAGATTGTACAGAACTGTTAGATGAACCCTAGTTAGAAAAGACCTGCTCTTAGGTAATATGAACATTAAGATGAAAAGTATAAATAGGACTACAGAAAGCAAGACAAATTAAGTTTTCCACTGTGCTCTGAATTAGTAGTACTTAGTCTAAAGCATTACAACCACTGGGTTTCAAGGAAAAAAAATCCTCTCAATTTAATATCCATGATACTTTGATTAACAGGGTCACTGTGATTATTTACTTTCTTTTGTAATGCAAATACAGAATGTGTGGACTCACCAGTGTGGATTTAGTATTCAGGTAATTCCCTTCTATAATATATTGTGATATATATTTAATTATTTTAATATTGTCTCTAATGCTCATGTTCTAAGCCTCTGTAAAAGCAATGAATTCTATAACATAAGACATACATCTTTGTTTTTAGAATGTTGCTGCATGGATGGGACTTGAGCAACTTGATGTCCAATAATCATTTGTTACCAACCAGTTCTGCATGCAGCCATGATGAATTCTGTGGGAAGAAAAGGCAAAAAGTCCTTTCTGGAATGTACCAAATCATCCAATTTCTTATTTAAAATGTAAATTTATTTGTAAAAGAGTATTTCTGACTCACTGAAGGGTCTGATTTTCTAGTGTTTTAAAACACAGAAGTCATTGGTCAGATGCTAGGAACACTGAAAATTCAAGGTAAAATCAAATTACTTGTATCTTTTTGCATGTTTTGACTAAGTTGTCCCATGCTAAGATAAAAAAATAAACAGCTTCTGGTCACATGTGGATGTACATACTCCTTAAGTATTTACCAAGACTAGAGCAGAGAAGAAACAAACAAAGTTTGATAAATACAAGACACTGTTGCAAATGGTAGCAGGGGAATGCCCTCAGTGATCTAAGAATTGTATTTTTACTCTTGTGTTTCTGTACAGTAAATGTGATACATTTTCATTAGTTTTCTGCTTAAAACAGTAATTAAAAAGAAAACTAAGTATCTAATAATATTTTTCCCTGAAATTGTACTAAAATTTACTTCTGAACCAATTTGTTTTGCCGTTATCCTGTTATCTCCTTCAACATCCTCCACTTAACAATTCTGAAACTGACACAGACCACTCCAAAAAGAATGAGCTACTCATTGTTGAAATGGAAAGAGCAGGACAGCATTAAACTGAACAGTACAATCATTGGAACATGTGGATACACACTCTGTGTTCCTATACACTTCACATGGCGCTGCCCAATAGTGAACCTAATCTAATCCCGATGAGATAGTTTTGTGTTGGCAAATCAAAATCCTTAGATTTTCCTGCAGTGAAACTTGAATCTTACCGGGTACTCAGGTGACAATTCAAATAAAAATGGGGCTTTCTCCAAAGCTTTGGATTTGTCTACAGCTTCTTGGCTTTCCAGTCTTAAAGTTGTCTTATTATGCCAAATCTCCTCGAGTAGTCTCCTAATTCATGTAAAAAGTAAAATTTACACAAGAAAAGTGTATGTAAGTCCTACAGTTAGAAATGCCCAGTAAAAAAATTTGGAGTCCTCAGAGTTTAGGGTCTTACCAACACCTAACTCACATTCCTCTATCTTGTCTAGAGCAGAGTTCATAAAACCGCAAGTTCTGCATACAATAATTCAGCTGCAACCAATATTTACAGAACAGTAGGTTTCCAAGATGTGAGACAGTTAGTTTAGTAAGATACCAGGCAAGCCTGTGTAAATTTCAAAATTTCTGGTAGTTTAAAAGATTGCCACTCCTCTTCTCCAAGGACAGTTACTGAAGACAGTATGCCAGAAATCTTTAACTAGAGATGCTTTAAAATCAGGTAAATCCTTTCTAAGAACAAGGCATGCTTGTCCACCCTAAATTCTAACAGTTAAAGAAAGAAAGAGACTTGTAAACAAGTATTTTTGAAATTTCTAAACTAATGCACTTGCTTAACATTTTTATCTAAAGTCTCTTTTTAAAGTATAGTTATATATTAACTGAATTTTACTTTCACATATTAATTGAATTGTGAGGATGTAGAGTTCTTGTAAAGACTAACAAATATAAATATAGTAATATTATTTAGTCTCCTAAATAAGAATTGCATTCACTTCTTTTTCTTCTCTGAAGACTTAGTTGTGGGAATTCAAAATCCACTGATGCATTGTCAATAGAAATTAGAAATATCTAATGAAATGGTCTTTGTGAGCACAGACCAGCTGCTGAAGCCCTGAACACAGTCAGAATCAGCAAGAATGTGGAATAAAACAGCTGTGCCTTTCAGTTGTTTTACTCAGCTATCACTGTTAATATCTATAACAGAGGAAACAAGCACAGGCTCAATCTGAGTTTCTACAACAATATTGTTTACTTGATTCTCTCTTCCTTCTCTCTGAAACTGCTCTGTGCATCATCACATGGAAAGAAGGGGATAGGTCATGGTTCTATTTTATTGATTCTATTCTACACTTATCTTCCTTTCCTCATTCCACAGAAATGAAGAAAATATTAATCTGGTTCTGGGGTTTTTTGTGTTGTTTGGTTGTTGCTTATTTTCCTGATAGCAAGGGAAATTGGACTGTTTTCTAATATTCAGTCAGTCTCTGTTCATTTCTAAGTCATACAGAGAGATGTTTTGGACTCCAGAGGCACAGTTTAAAAGTTAAAATGAGTTACCAAAAGAAGAAAGAATATTGTGGTGTTTTGTTTTTTTTTAATCTAAAAATCCTATCTACGTCTAAAAAACTATAAATAAATCTTCCACAAACAATAACAGGGAATTTATATTTGTGAAACATCTGTGAGAAGCCTCTTTGTAAGGACACTAATCATTCCTGAGTGATAAAAAGAGCCATCTGAAATAAAGCACTGAAAAGTCTGTCCACGTAATGGTCCTGAATGTTAATGAGAATTACTTTATGTAGAGGACAGTGCTGAACTTCAGAAATGAAGCAAATTATTCCTCTCCATTGCTGCTGACAAATATTTCAGCCATAAGACCTGATTAAGTACTAATTGCTGCCCGGCAGTGAATACTTTCACTGGCATCTTGAAAGGAAAATGAGAATGTGTAACCAACCAAAAAATTCACTAGCTCGGCAATGACCTGTTCAGGGAATCTGATGAACATTTAGTAATACTTTTAACCATTTTCATGCTGCAGTATTTTTAAATTCTCATCATCTGAACAAAAAGATTCTCTAATAGAAAAACCTTTCTGTATCTGATTGGTTTAGAATTTCCATAGATTAAGCAACATTCCAATTTAGCCGACTGTTTTGATTATCTTGATATATGTAGCATAATACAGTAAAAAAATTATTAATAAGCCATTTCTCATAATATGTATTTATTAAAAGTTCCATCACATAAGTGGTCCCAAATAACATTCAAACTAAAAACATGAGATCTATAAAGAGTAGGTAAAATTACCTATTATAGATCATTCATCTAACAAGTGCAGTTCATAAATAATTCATTAATCTAGCCCAATTTCATAAACTTCAGTTGAGAAAGATTCATGAGTGATTATAAATAGATATTAACCATCCGTGGGCACATCCGGAACAGATTATGCAAACAAATTTTGGCTTGCTGAGTCGCTTACATAGTGGTGCCTCCATCTGTTCCAGACATTTTAGTTGGTTACATAGAACACGGGGCTATTGTTTCTGCTTTCACATAAGAAGACAAGAAACTGATGCAAGCCAATAAATTAAAAGAGAGAATCTATTGCAGAATAATATTTCTCCAACAGCTTTAAGGTAACTGTAGTTTCCTGAGCACTTTAGTGTGCATTTCTACAATTAACAAAACAGAGATGCCTGCATTTAAATATTATGAAAACATAAGCATGCTTGTGTAGAGACTTAGAAGTCTGAATCCACTCTACAGCACAAATAGGTGCATAATCTGTCCAGCACAACAAATTCCAGTACAATTCCTTTTCATTATGTTCTTTCCATCCTTGGTGAAAGTGTCAAATTTCCCTGTTTGCTTATCCCTTTTCTTAATGCTGTGAAGAGCAGCATGACAGTCTGTGATGTGCCATTTGATAATAATCTTGCCTTTCAGCTTAAGGAAAAGAGCATACATAGCCAAATGCACATGGCTACAATGGATACATATTTCTGTCTTTAATTTCTCAGCACAGTGTATATATTTCTAAGCTGGTCATTCTCCGGATTCCACTGTTTTAACATTGTGGTGGTTTGAGCCTTAACTGGGACTTAAAAGTTCAGATGGGGGTAAGGCTGAGAATCCTCTTCCCCAGCAGAGAAAAAACAGGAAGGGAGGGGAGCAAATCCACCAAGTAATAATTTGGGTTTGGCTTGGAAGTAGAGAGGGAAAGAATTTTTCTTTAAACAATATATATATATATGTAACAATGACAGGCAGGGTTCACAAGGGTAAGGAACAAGGATGCATGGGAGAAGGAAAAGAAAAGGAAAAAGGAAGAGATACAGAACCAGTCCTTTGCAAAGCATGGAAGCAGCAGAAAAGAGAGCAATGGCTGCAGTTCTCCTCCCTCTCATACCCGTGATGGACAAGGAGGGGGGAAGTGGAACAAACCAAGTCAGTTTCCCAGGGGACAAAACACCCCCCCAGGGAGGGCAAAAAAACCTCTCACAAGCCCTACACCCCACCTTTGTGGTTTTTTTCCTAGGATGGGCATAGCCCATCAAAAACATAAATAATTTTCAGTTTGTAATTCCTATGTTAAGTGTTCTGGGATCTCCTGTGTATACTTGACTGGTGTAACAACCCTGACCTTGACTTCCTACCTAAAACTTGGATTTCCAGAGGGTAAGACTTTATATATATTTCCCAAAATGCTAAGAGAGGGGGAAAACAAAAAACCAAAAAACAACAGCAAAAAAGACAAACAAAAACCCAGAAAAAAAAACCTCCACCTATCCTGTCAAAAATCTGTCAATTAGGAAAGTTTCTGTGTTGAAGAAAACAATGAGTTGCCTATCAAATAGAAATATTGCAGGTGGTCACATTTATCTAACATAAACTGAAAAGCCTATACAAAGAGATGAGTTCAGTTTTAAAGTGAGTCAACAGCTACAGAAGACTTAGTCACAAAGATTTGCCATAGATTATTATCGTAATTATTATTTCTTAAACTAATGTAGCTTCATTCATGTGTAATGACAAACACCAGTGTGAAACTCTGAAACAAAACAGAGAGCCACATACTGATGTGAAGTCTCCTCCTTTGATGTTTTTCATCCTTGACAAGATAGGGTTGTAACTGATTTGATCTTAGGTAGGCTACTAATCCATCTGCATAGAAAGGTTGGAGGAGGCATCTTCCCAAAGTTCCTTCAGTTCCATTATGTGCTATTACTATTCATAAGAAATCCATAACCCTCTCTTCAGCTGAGAGACAACAGATCATTGCAGAAGCACTTCCAGTACATTGCAGAAGCACTTCCAGTATATTGCAGAAGCACTTCCAGTATAAAGTACTTTCAGTATGAATGTAAACTCACGTAAAATGCTGCTGAGGGTAGTTTATACAAACCTGTTCCACTTTATTCTGAAATGGACTAGATATTCTCCTCAGTTATCCTCATAGCTGAGGATCCAACAATTTAAAAAAACTGAATGGTATTAATGAACAGCCATAGGGTAATGACATCTTAAATTGCTACATCTATTTCAAAAATTAATATATTACTGTGCCCTAAGGTTCTCCATTTCAGAAGGATAAATTAGGAGGAATTAAGAGTACTGGTTTGTAAAGACAGCTGCACTGACAAAAGTAGAAAAACAATCTAAAATTTATACTCCAGCCAACGGGAGAAACTTCCATGGTGGATTTTCAGACCTGATTAGCTAAGTAGCCACTCCAAAAAGTATATTAAATGCAAGTGGAATGACTATAAAGTTTGACATAAAGGGTTGTTCAGCAAAGAGACAGTGTATTACATTCATCAGAAAGCACAAGAAATAGCTAAATGTCAATCTGACACAGTCCAAGAATGAGATTAAAGCAGAAAGAAAGATTGTTTTTGGAGAAAGCATAGTACTTTCAGTACGAAGATGTAAAATTAAGTGCAATTTAGGTAAGCTCCAAAAGCTAAACAGTTTGCACCAGTTTCAGATAAGATAAGTAGCTGTGCTTTGGAAAAAAAAAAAAAGTGAACTAGAAAAAATTAAGAACTGGTAAATTATAGACTGAAAAACTGTTTTAGATAAAAACCAATGCTTTCAAAAGACAACTTAAACATAAAGAGGGTGTTTAAGAATCTGTTTTCTACTAGGGACAGCAATAACTACTATATAGGATACTGCTATTTGCAGCCAAATCAAGAATTCAGAAACCAATTGGAAAATGCGCAAACTCCCTCCAATGTATATTTTTAAGAAGACTTAGGATTTTAGTGTGTTCTCATAGCTTCTTGTGGTTCATATATAATTTCCTGCACTTGTGTAGGTGAAACTGCACCAATCATCCCAAAATACAGACTGATGTAAACTTCTAGCTTCAGATACTGCTTATACACAGGAAGATTTCATGAGGGACACTACCTGGACACATATCTAAGGACTAAAATACTGTATAAAAGACCTCAGCAACTACTGGCTCAAGAGAAGGAAAACACCTGGGCAATGCCTCTCTGAAGAAAAAAGAAGAAAATACAAAGAGAGAAAAGGACAGACACCGGAGAAAAGACATCACCATGTAGCCTGGAGGCAGCAGACCAGGAAGAACCCTCTCTTCATGGCCTAAGTTCTGCCTGCTCAGAGAAGGTCTTGGACTTTGGGATCTCTCCCTCCCCTCCTCCAGCATTGGACAACACAGCCAACCGGAAGAGGAAAGGAATTATATTACCACACCACTCACTCCCCAAGACAGAGGAAGGCTGCTGCAGCTTTGTCATGGAGGAGATGTTGTCCTTGATGGCTGTGCTGTCCTCTGAGCAGCCTCTTTAGCTCCATGAGTTGTAACAGGCAGAACATAGGACACGGAGAGAGGGTTCCTCTTGGTCTGCTTCTTCCAGGCTACATGGTCTCTGTCATTTTTCTCACCTGATATTCTCTCTGTTTTTCTTCAAAGCAGCATTGCCCCAGGCTTTCCCTTCCTCTGTGTTTTCCTCCTCCTGTGTTTTCCTCCTCCTGAGCCAGTAGCTGCTCAGATCTTTCATGTAGTTTTTAGGTATAAGTCCAGGTGGTGGACTTATATGCATATTCTAGAGAGTATGGATAGAAGTGGACTCTGCCCATTATTTAAGGGCAGCTGCAGACTGGTGAGCAATCTTTATCTATGCACCTTCCAGAGTGTCATTACAGTGGTGTCTGCCTAATACACATCAGCTATTGTCTGGGCAAGCAACAAAGGTAGTTTTATCTTTGTTGAGTCATATCAAGAGAGACAAGATTTAGTCTCTCACACCTCTATGTGAGGGAGGGATATGCTTGCCTAACATTTGGTGACAGCAACAATAGGATTGAGTGTCTACGGGTAAGATTCAAGGGTGTGGTGGGGTGAGAAAGTTCCCTCCCCACACACAAAGAAACCACAGCTAGCTCAGTCAGAAAAGCAGATGAAAGCTATATTTACAGGCATAAATGGAATTAAATTAATATGTACACAAATATACAATATTTACAATATATACAGAAATACACAGCAATGAACGTAATGCAGAAAAGCCTTTTCCCTCCAACCGGCCAGGGGGGTTCCCTGAACCCCCCTCTCTCCCTCACTACCTCCCCTTTTTCCCAAAAAGGGTTAGAGAGAGAGAGAAAGGCAATTAAGGAAGAAAAATTCTGTTAGCTCAAAGAGAATGCAAGAATTAGTTTTCTTATCAGGCTAGCTTTGTTAACCAAGGTCACTCCTGCTTCAGAAAGAGAGAAGCCGTCCAGCCCACAGGACAGAGAAGCACAGACTGAACACAGCCTGAACCCAGACCAGACTGAACTAACAGAACTCAACCTTAAAATTGCATTCTACAATCTACCAATTAAATTAGTTTAGACTATCTTGTTTTTGTTTAAATATCAAAAACATTCAGCCAGAGTGTTCAGCAACTGACCTGTGGCAGGACATTGCTGATTGAATCGAGAGAATTCCAGTGAAAGTGAGACACATTGATGCTCACATCCCTAAGAGCAAAGCTACTGAGGAACAGCAACACAACCATCAGGCAGATCTAGCTGCAAGAGTTTCTCAAGTAGACATGGACTCTGATCTTGATCTCGACTGGAAACACTGAGGTAAAATATTCTTAGCTCGGTGGGCTCATGATTCATCAGGACATCAAGGCAGAGATGCAACCTACCAGTGGGCACGTGACAGATCCATAGACATTTCCATGCAGGTCATCCATGACTGTGACATTTGTGCTGCTATTAAGCAGGCAAAGAGAATTAAGCCCTTATGGTATGGTGACAGATGGTCCAAGTACAAGTATGGTGAAGCTTGGCAAGTTGACTACATCACTCTACCACGTTCTTGTTCTGGTAAGCAGTATGTGCTTACTATGGTAGAGGCAAACACTGGATGGTTGGAAACTTACCCAGTTCCACATGCAACTGCACGCAACACCATTCTGGGTCTGGAGAGACAAATCCTGTGGAGACATGGAACTCCAGAGAGGATTGAGTCAGACAACGGAACTCACTTCAAAACCAACCTTGTAAAGAGCTGGGCCAAAGAGCACAGCATTGAGTGGATATTCCACATTCCCTACTATGCACCAGCTGCAGGGAAGATTGAACGTTACAACGGTTTGCTGAAGACCACTCTCAAAGCCATGGGGGGTGGATCTTTGAAAAACTGGGAAAAGCATTTAGCACAAGCAACCTGGCTGGTAAATAGTAGAGGTTCTGTGAACCAAGCTGGACCGGCACACTCCGATATGCTACAGAAAGTAGAAGGTGATAGAGTTCCTGTTGTTAGAGAAAAGAATCTGTTAGGTAAAACTGTTTGGGTATTTTCTCCCTCAGGAGAGGTTAAACCTGTCCGAGGGGTGGTTTCAGCTGAAGGTCCGGGTCACACTTATTGAGTAATGCAGGAGAATGGTGAAATTCAGTGTATTCCACAAAGAATTTTAACTTTAGCTGAAAGAGTTTAATTTCAGAGGGTTGTACAGCTACATCATGCCCAAAGGAAGAATCCATGAGGAATCCACGGTGCACAAATCCTGAGAACCCTGAGAGCCCTGAGTCAACTGAGAGACCCTGTTTCCCTGTTTCCCTGTTTCCCTCTTCTTCGCTTTGTCTACGAAGAGACAAACTGTTTTCCATTTTTCTTGTTTCTTGGACTTCTGAATCATCTACACCTGAGGATAGCCGGAATGGACTATGAACTTTACTTGCAAATTGTAGATATTGTTTTAGATTGGATGGACAGTATGAACAGCCAATGAAAATGTTTAGAAGAGGTGGATTGTGACCGGCTTAGGCTATGCCTTTAAGAATGAGACAGTTGCTGAACACTCTGGCTGAATGTTTTTTGATATTTAAACAAAAACAAGATAGTCTAAACTAATTTCATTGGTAGATTGTAGAATGCAATTTTAAGGTTGAGTTCTGTTAGTTCAGTCTGGTCTGGGTTCAGGCTGTGTTCAGCAACTGTCTCTTTCTTAAAGGCATAGCCTAAACGGGTCACAAAGGGGAAGGCTGGTAAGGCAGATACTGTGGTGGGAGCCTATTACAGACCACCCAGTCAGGATGATGAGGTTGATGAAGTAGTCTGTAAGCAGTTGGGAGAGATTTTGTGATTGTTACCTCTTCTTGTGGGGGATTTCAACTTCCCAGATGTCTTCTGGGGAATACAATACTGAGAATACTGAGAGGGAACTGTCCTGGTGGCTCCTTGAAGTTGGGATATAACTTTCTGACACAGCTGGTGAAGGAGGCAGATAGGTAAAATGCCATCCTGGACCTGATGTTCCTTAACAGGGAAGGACTTTTTGGGGATGTAGCAGTTGGAGTAAAGGAACAGGGGAATAGTTTTCAGGTCTTAGGGAAGTGAGAAGGGTTAGCAAAGATGACACCTGAGACATCCAAAGGGCAACAATGACCTGTTAAGAAGACTGATTGACAGAGTCCCTTGGGAGGCCATGCTGAAGAGCAGAGGAGTCCAGGAAGGCTTCACATTTCTAAGGAAGTCTTAAAGGCACAGGAGTAGGTCATCCCCATGTACTAAAAGACAGGCCATCAAGGAAGGAGACATGCATGGCTGAACAGAGAACTTTGGCTGGAGCTCAGGAATGAGAGGAGAACTTATGGCATTTGGAAGAAGGGGCAAATCACACTCTGAGGGCAGCTGCTGGATGCATGCAGAGTGCATGATACCTTAGCTGACCAATTCCTTAGCACACTGAGTAGAGCAAAACAGTAACATTCCATATGTGCCAAGAACACCATCATCACACTGGCACCCTTTGATTGGAACATGCTGCAAAAGCCACTTCTGTAACATGCTGGCACCTCTTATTGGGAAAAGATTTTAGCTTATATATGTGGTTGTAATTTACTGGTTAAGGATTGATAACAAAGAGTATAAGATTCCTGTGGGGTAGTCCTAGCAGTAAACACTGAAGTGAAGAAGGCTTCTCTGCACCCTCAGTTACCAGGGCTTCCGCCTCATTGAGCCATGGGCCTTATTTTACCTATTCTTCCTTTTGCTACTGATAAAAATGAAGAAACCCTATTTGTTGTCTTTTACTTGACCAATTTAACTATAAGAGGGCCTTGGCCTTCCTTGTTGCATCCCTATATATCCTGACTCTCCAAAGTTATCAGCCCCTTTTCCCACATACTGTGGTTTTAATTCCACATTACTTTTCTGAACAGTTCTTTATTCATCCATGCAGGTCTCCTGCCTGCTCCACTTGAATTTTTACTCGAAGGAGTGCACATATCTTGAGCTTGCAGGAAGTGATGTTTCAATACTAACCAGCACTCCTGGGCCCTGTTTTCTTCTAGAGTTTGGCCTGCAGGACTCCTCCAAACAGGTCTTTGAGAATGGCAAATTTAGGCCTCTTGAAGTCCAGGGCTGCAATCCTGCTTGTTACCCTGCTTCCTCCATGTGTGATACTGAACTCCATCAGGAGTAATAATCCTAGTTTGAGGGGGAGAGGAACCCTAATTCCTACACGACCATCCTCAGCTGCTTCCACTGTCACTAACCTATCAGCAAACCTAGTTCTTTTGCAGCTGCATACATCCTCCACTTCAAATGAGTGACACCAGTGCCAGTGACACCAGGGCCTGAAGCCAAGAATTCATCCGACAGCTCTTCTTGTCAGGGCCTTCATCACTCTCTGCAATTGGTGGGATACAGTAGAGCACTGCTTGCACTCCTGATCTCTTAACCAGTGGTCCCAGGGTCCTGAAGTCTCTCTTCATTGCCTGTGGACTTCTTGATTTAAATTCTTCACTACTAGATAAATTAGTAGGAGGCAGTAACCTGAGGCCTGAACCAGTGTGGGAAGTTTTCTTTTTACATCCTTAGCCCTTGTGTCGGGAAGGCAGCAGACTTGCCTAAGAAGCGGGACTGGTCTGCAAACAGGACTATCTGTTCCCTTCCAAAGTGAGAACATTACTGAGGCAGTTTTGATACAAGGCTCAGTCTGACTTAGTATTGGCAACTCCACTAAGTTTGGTGAATCTTCATCTTCCTTGGTACTTGCTTCTCTGTGCAGAGCTGTGTATCTATTTTGCAAGGGCACCTGTGGAGTTGCAAGAGGTAGTGAGGTGACACACCTACCACACTTGGCAGGAACTTGTTGCCAGTGTTCCCCATCCTCTAAGGACAAATAACATCTAGGCATAAGGCCCATCTTCTGGAGGGCATGAAGGCTTTGCAGAGGAATCTGGACAGGATGGATCAATAGGATGATGCTAACTGTATAAGACTCAACAACACCAAGTGTCAAGTGCTGCTCTTGGACCACAAGAACTCTGTGAAACTTTGCAGGCTTGGGGAAGAATGGCTAATGAACTGTCTGGCAAAGAGTGACCTGGGGGTGTTGATTGACAGCCACCTGAATATGAGCCAGCAGTGTGCTCATGTGGTCAAGAGGGCCAATGGCATCCACTGTGGCCAACAAGTCTAAAGATGTGAATGTCCCACTCTGTACTCTGCACTGCTAAGGACACAGCTCAAATATTATCTTCAGCTTTGGGCCCCTCACTACAATAAGAACATTGATGTACTGCAGGATGTCCAAAGAAGAGTAACTAAACTGGTTGATGTGGTTTCAATCCAGCCAGCAGCTGAATTCCCAAAACAGTTGCTCACACAAGACCAAAACCCCTGTGACTGGGAGTCTAAGGAACATAAAAGGCCCTGTGGGTTGAGATAAGGAGAGTTTAATACATACAAAGTACAGTACCTTAGACAGTGTAATTTTCAAAAAGCACCATAAAACCCAGAAGCACTGTAGAAGCAGCAGCAGATGCAAGGCAGTTATGAAGAGCTGGAACAGGCTGCCCGGGAGATACTAGAGTCACCATCCCTAGAAGTATTTAAAAGAAGTGTGGGTATCAAGCTTAGGGATACGGTCTAGTGGTAGTGGCTCAGAAGCAGTCATGAGATTGAGAGCTCTAGGCAAGCAGTTGGACATGAGGATCTCAGAGTTCTCTTCCAACCTCAACAGATCTAAGGTCCTATGGTTCTATGGTAAAATGCAATAATATATTTGGAAAATGTAGCTGCATTAAGAGAAGGAATGATCAAAGGACTACTAAAGAATTAGTACCTTGGTATGTCCACCTACTTAGACACACCCATGAAGATGGGTATCCACATATCTTGGTATGTTCTTTTGGGGAATTGAAGTTCCATAAATTAGCAGGTTTGATAAAGTTTTCTTTTAATTTAGGATATGCAATTACTTTGACCAATGTAGTTGACATGAATAATCGCATATCTTAGTTAGAAAGAAGTGATGTGTAGTGCCTTATCCAAGTAAAACCATGTTTTGGAGAATGTTCAGTAGTCTCTAATATTCCTCCTTCCTCTGTATACTTTCTTGGTTTTGTATGGCAAGGGTCTGGTAGAAGGAGTGTTACAAGGATAGCCTCTATGAGAAGCTACCAGAAGCTTCTCCTATGTCCAACAGAGACAATACCAGCCTTCTCCAAGACTGCCCTGACACTGGCAAAGGCCAAAGCCATCAGCAATTATGGTAGTGCCCCTGTAATAATATATTTAAGAGCGGAAAAAAATGAGCAACAACTGCAGCCACAGAGAAGAGTGAAAATATCTGCAAACACCAAGGTCAGTGAAGAAGAAGGAGGAGGTGCCCTAGATGCCAGTGATGAGACTTCCCTGCAGCAAATGGAGGTCCACAGTGGAGCAGATACCTACACTCTGTACAGGACACCACACCAGAGCAGTTAGACACACCTGAAGAAGGCTGCAGCACCATGGGAAGCCCATGCTGGGGCAAGCTCCTGGCAGGATGAGTGAACCAATGGAGAGAGAAGAACCCACTCTGAAGCAGGATTTCTGCAGGACTTGTGGCCCCACGGGGGATTCACAATGGAAAAATCTCTTCCTGAAGGACGGCATCCAAATGAAGGCCCTCACTCTGGAGCAGTTTGTGAAGAATTTCAACCTGTGGAAAGATTTTGTTGGAGAATATTGTGTATCCGGGGGGGCCCTCCATGTCAGAGCAAAGGAAATGTTTGAGGAGTCTTCCTGCTGAGGATAAAAGAATGTCAGAAAAAATGTGTGATGAACTGACCACAACTCCAATTCTCCATCCTCCAGCACCGCTCAGAGGGAGGAAATAGGGAACTCAAGACTGAAGTCACATCCCTAAAATAGAAGAGAGGGGTGGAAGAAAGGTGATTTAAGATTTAGGGGGGGTGGTTTGTTTGTTTGTTTTCTCATTGTCCTACTCTGATTTTAATTGGTAATAAATGAAATTAATTTTATCCAAGTCTGTTCTATCCACGATGGTAACCGGTGACTAATCTCTCTCTGTCCTTAACTCAACACATGAGCTTTTCAGTGTCTTTTGTTCCCTGTCCAGCTGAGAAGGGGACTGACACAGCAGCATAGGTGAGCATCTTGTGTTCATCCAGAATCAACACACCACATGTATAAAGAATGTTTGCCTTAATTAAGAGACAGAATGTGACGTTCTGAACAAAAAGATCTAGATAAGGGCTGTTCACAAACCAAAATGTAATGGAAAGGCTGTAGACAAATAAATTAAAACCTTCGAACCTATTAGCAGAAGCATGTAGAAAGTGCATATTTTGGTATAAAATAAAATTGATATTGTTGGAACTGTGGATATTGGTGAATCAGGGAGGCAATGAAAATTTTCTTTAACCTTCAATTTTCCACAATTCCATTTTAGAGAGGTTCTGTAAATGGAAATCTTTTGGTTGAAAGTATTGTATGTTTCACATTCAAAAGTTGGAGCATGTTGTTGTGATTTAACTACTTAAAATAAGGAGAAAGTTGGAGGTAGCCAATTAGCCACTACACTGATGTCTTCTTAAAAGCAATAGGTACACAGCAAAAAGTTGACTTCACCTTCCACAGATGTTGTAATCAATACAAAATTTCAGCAGCTGCAGAACACATGCTAATGTCACAGAAGTGGTTTTGTACTTAAGGTTCTTGACCAGCTCTTGTGGTGGGTTGAAAATTCCCCCCAACATTAAATTTGCCAGACCAGCTCAGTTGGAAGCAAATGAGAGCTGTATTTACAAGCAAAACTACAATCTACAATTAAATACAATTAATATGTACAAAATATACAGTATTTACAATATTTACAGGTATTCACAATTAATAATCAGCTCAAGGACCCCCCTGGACAAAGTACAGGGGAAGCTAATAGCTCCTCCCTCTCTGCCCTCCCCCCTTATCCCCTTGTACACAAAGGGACAAGAGACAGAGCAGAGAAGTTAGAACTTAGCCAAAACAATGCAGCCAAGGTCAAGCAGAAGCCAGCAGAAGCACAAAATTAGTAACTCCCAGCCTGAGGAAGTGAGAGGAGAGAGAAATTGTTTTGCAAACTAAATCTTATGGTAGATAACTCCCCAATGGGATTAGAACTATTAGAACTATCTAAACTGTTAGTTTAGAACTATCATTATTGTCCTTTTTACACACAATAGTGATTTACTTACATTTTGCCATTTTCTGGTGAAAATCTGTGAAAAATTTTGAAGGCATAGCCTAAAACTACCACAATTCTAAAATTGACTTAATTTGTGAATGGTAATATCACTTTGAAACTGTACTAAGGAAATAAATAAAAAAAAAACCCACAACAGTTTGATATGTCTAAACCAGTCCAAAATACTAATGCATATATATATAGCTTTGACATCAGAAATGTAAAGCTGATGGAAACAAATAGCTGAAAGGGATAGAAATTAGTTCTTATCCCTTACTGTCATATCAAATGCATCAGTAAAGATCAGAATGCCTTATCTGAATTTTATTTAGTGGACTGTAGGAAATGAGCCAATGGATCTCAGTCTGGTTTTGAACATCTTTGTCACCACTACAAAAATTTGCAGAGACATGAGAGATTAACAACCCTGAAAATTATATTATGTTGTAGGCATAAGAGGCAATGTTTTCACCGTATCAGTGGGTGAGACATGTCTGAATTGTGGAAACATTTGGTCTGGACATTCAATCAGTATTTTTTGCCATGAGTAAATTTATTTTCATGCAAAAAATTCCTGAACATGCTTCCCAAAAGGAATATATTTGCCCTTGTGGAGATAGCAAACTATTAACCTAATAAATGCACTATCAGAGGTCTCTTGAGCAGAGGAAATACACTTTTTATTTCAGAAGTTGTGATAATATTGAGGAGAAAACACTGTTCAATATCACAGTGCTCTGTTGGATTTTCAGCACCTTTAAACAGGTATTTCACCTGAAGCCATGTCCACAGGCAGATGTTCACATGATCACAAAGAGCAGTAAAGACCTCTTACAGTAATGCACTTAGGAAGAACTTGCTGAAAGTTAAATATCGCAAAGCAGAAACAGTCTCTCCAAAAAACTTTTCAAACATAAAGGAAAAATATAAATACACAGAGTAGTCAAAACCAAGAAGAAACAGTGTCTCTTTCTGTCCTCTATATTATTGAGTTATGACTGCATAATGATAGTCCTGTGGGATTGTATTAATTATCAGAAGGTTTTGTCCAGCTGGAGGATGAGGTGAAGCACAGTTTTGTGATTTGTAGAGATCAACTGCTAAATTTGTGACTCAGGTCATATAAATGAAGATAAGCTTTTTGACCTCCATGCTAATTGCTCTTTATGCAAGTCAGAAAACATATCTCACTGAGCGAAATGACAGTCACCCGTCAAGGGAAAATTAGAAACTATGGGCCAAATGTGAATGTATGATAAAGAAGAGATGAAAGCTTGCAAATTATTAATTCAAATTATAGAAGAATTTCACAAATATCACTTTCTATGGTGTTTAAAGTGATTCAGACCTATTTGTGAGGAAATTTCATAGGAGCATGTAGCTACAGAAGAATTTTTAATATTTCAGAATAAAGTTACATAAAACTAAAGCTTTATGAACCTATACTGAATATTTTCAACACCAACCACTTACACATACAAGAATTCCACAAGAGTTGCATACTGAGCTGGTAGTAACTGATCTATGACAGAAGTATAGCTATATCTAAGTAGTACTAGATTGAAAATAGAATACTATTTTCAAGCCACTCTCCATCATTTTTCAGCAGTCCTGGCTCACTGGAGAGGTCCCAGAAGACTGAAAGCTGGCCAAGATGGTACCCCTCCACAAGAAGGGCCAGTTGGAAGAGCCAGGGAATTATAGGCCTGTCAGCCTGACCTCAGTGCCACAGCACTTACAGGATGACCAGGGGCTCAGGTCTAGCCAGCACAGATTTAGGAAGGGCAGGTCCTGCCTGACCAAACTGATCTCCTTCTATGATCAGGTCACCCGCCTGGTGGATGTGGGGAGGCCTGTGGATGTGGTCTACCTGGACCTCTGTAAGGCCTTTGACACCGTCCCCCACAGCAAACTCCTGGCCAAGCTATCAGCCCATGGCGTGGATGGGAGCACACTGCTTTGGGTTAGGAGGGTGGAGTCCAGAGAGTGGTGGTGAATGGTGCCACATCCAGCTGGCGGCCTGTCACTAATGGTGTGCCCCAAGGATCAGTGCTGGGCCCCATGCTCTTCAACATCTTTATTGATGATCTGGATGAGGTCATTGAGTCCATCATCAGTAAATTTGCAGACAACACCAAGCTGGGGGCAGGAGTTGATCTGCTGGAGGGCAGAGAGGCTTTGCAGAGGGACCTCGACAGGCTGGACAGATGGGCAGAATCCATCAGCATGAGATTGAACACATCCAAGTGCCGGGTTCTGCACACTGGCCACAGCAACCCCATGCAGTGCTACAGGCTGGGGTCAGAGTGGCTGGAGAGTGGCCAGGCAGAGAGGGACCTGGGGGTGCTGGTTGATGGGAGGCTGAACATGAGCCTGCAGTGTGCCCAGGCAGCCAAGAAGGCCAGTGGCATCCTGGCCTGCATCAGGAACAGTGTGGCCAGCAGGAGCAGGGAGGTCATTCTGCCCCTGTACACAGCACTGGTTAGGCCACACCTAGAGTACTGTGTCCAGTTCTGGGCCCCTCAGTTTAGGAAGGATGTTGACTTGCTGGAACGTGTCCAGAGAAGGGCAACGAAGTTGGTGAGGGGTTTGGAAGACAAGCCCTATGAGGAGAGGCTGAGGGAGCTGGGATTGTTTAGTCTGGAGAAGAGGAGTCTCAGTAGAGACCTTATTGCTGCCTATAGCTACCTGAAGGGAGGTTGCAGCTAGGAGAGGGTTGGTCTCTTCTCCCAGGCAACCAGCACCAGAGCAAGAGGACAGTCTCAAGCTGCACCTAGGGAGGTTTAGGCTGCATGTTAGGAAGAAGTTCTTCATAGAAAGAGTGATTGCCCATTGGAATGTACTGCCCAGGTAGGTTGTGGAATTGTCATCACTGGAGGTGTTTAAGAGGAGGAGCCTGGATGAGGCACGTGGTGCCATGATTTAGTTGATTAGATGGTGTTGGATGATAGGTTGGACTTGATGATCTCAAAGGTCTTTTCCAACTTGGTCTATTCTATTCTATTCTATTCTATTCTATTCTATTCTATTCTATTCTTTGTGAAAGAGTGCAGTATCCTCAGTGTTAGCCTGGGTAAAATATAGAATAGAGTAGAATAGAATAGAGTAGAGTAGAGTAGAATAGAATAGAATAGAATAGAATAGAATAGAATAGAATAGAATAGAATAGAATAGACCAGGTTGGAAGAGACTTTCAAGGTTATCACGTCCAACTTATCATCCAACACCACCTAATCCACTAAATCATGCAACCAAGCACCCCATCAAGTCTCCTCCTGAACACCTCCAATGATGGTGACTCCACCACCTCCCTGTGCAGCCCATTCCAATGGGCAATCACTCTCTCTATGAAGAATTTCTTCCTAACATCCAGTCTAAACCTCCCCTGGTGCAGCTTGAGACTGTATATAGTCAGCAGTCAGGTGGAATAAAGATATTAAAAAAATTCAAAAATAAATAAAAAATTGTATATTACTTTTCACATTTGGTCAAGACATAATGGTCTCTACCCAGCAGAAGAAGATCATGCTCCTGATGCCAGCTAAGATGGAAAAGGGTACCCAGACACAACATCCACAGGAAGATGCAATGATTCAGACCACTGGTTGTAGTGAAAGCCTCAGTCTCTCCTTGGTAGAGGGGAGCTGTGCCTGCCCTGAGCAGGTAGAATTTCTACTGAGCCATGCAGCAGAGCTTCAATGCAATACAATACAATACAATACACCAGGTTGGAAGAGACCTTCAAGATCATCACGTCCAACCCATCAACCAATCCAACCCACCTAAATACAACACAGTAAAATACAGTACAATGCAGTACAATACAACCCACCTAAACAACTAAAAAACTAAACTGTGGCACCAAGCACCCCATCAAGTCTCTTCTTGAACACCTCCAATGAAGGTGACTCCACCACTTCCACAGGCAGCTGATTCCAGTGGGCAATCACTCTCTCGGTATAGAACTTCTTCCTAAGATCCAGTCTAAACCTGCCCTGGCGCAGCCTGAGACTGTGTCCTCTTGTTCTGGTACTGGCTGCCTGGGAGAAGAGACCAACCTCTGCCTGGCTACAACCTCCCTTCAGGTAGTTGTAGAGAGCAATAAGGTCACCCCTCAGTCTCCTCTTCTCCAGGCTAAGCAACCCCAGCTCCCTCAGCCTCTCCTCAAAGCACAGCAGACAGATTTAAATATTAAGTTGATAGGCATAGGAACATTAGAGAAGCTGGGAATAAGACTGACTGGTGGGTCCAGGTTCTGACTGCCCTGAAGAGTCAGGAACATATATTAAATAGTACTGAAGGGCCATTGCTCCTTGCAGCCTTCCCCCTCCAGACTGTAGACAGTAACCTAAAGGAGAGGAGGGAGTGCGGGCAAGTCCATGGTCAAGGTAGTGAACAAACTCCTGGCTTGCCCACCTCCCCCTCAGCATGGGGGAGTGGCAACAAGCTCCTGTCCAGCATGGCAGGAGTGTTTCTTCACTTATTCCCCCAGCCCCTCAAGTGCCTTTGAAGAACAGTTATGATGCCTTGCAAGTGCAGCCAATGAGAAAGATGAGCTATCTGTCTTGGAAGTGCTCCCAAGACTAAGGAAGCCAAGGCCTAGCATGCAAACATCTTCTATAAAAAAAAAAGAAAAGAGAAGAGTCATTGTTACAGGTGACTCCCTTCTGCTGGGAACAGAAGCCACAATATGCAGACCTGACCCACTTCAAAGGGAAGTCTGCTGTCTCCCTGGGGTCTGGGTCAAGGATGTGGTAAGAAGGCCCACAGATTACTACCCATTATTAACTTTCCAGATAGGTAATGACAACCTTGAAAGAAGGAAGCAGAGGACTATCAAAAGATATTTCAGGGCCTTGGCTCAACTGATCATGGGAATTGCAGGAACCAACACAGAAAAACTGAGGAGGACTCACCAGATCAATTTTTGGCTTTGAGCCTAGTGTCTCCAACAGGACTTTGGGTTTTTTGACCATGGATCACCTCACATGATGCCAGATCTGCTGGCAGATGGGTGCATGGCTCTCAAAGGGGGAGAAGGTTTATATTGCAGGGGTCACCTGGGCTCATTAATCAAGTTTTATACTAGATTCAAAGTGGGGAAGGGGAGAAACCATGCTCACTGGGAACAAGCCTGGGCTGCTCAAGAGGTGGTGTTCCAGCTCCATTGTTACTTCAGGGATAATGAGCCATGTGTTAGGGAAGACATAAGAGCCAACAAGGAAACATCAGCACATGCAGAGCTCACTGGTAGGTTGGTGGCCATGGAGGTGGCCAGAAGTGGTCAGACAGCAAGAGTGAAAACTAATGGATTAAATCTGTCTCTGCAATGCTTATATACCAATGTAGAGAGCATGGGGAATAAGTAGGAGGAGCTAGAGATCTGTGTTAGGCTGCATAACTATGATGTAGTCAACAAGTGGCTTAGAGGCTGGTGCAGTCAAAAGAATTTTGGGTTTTTTGATCTTGGGAAACTTTCTACTGCACCAGGTCAGCTGGCAACAGATGGAGTACATCTGTCCCAGAGGAGGGGAAAGGTCACAGTATACGAGAATGGCCTATCCCCCAAAGGTAAAATTATTCTGGGAAGGGAATTGGCAGGTCTCATTGACAGGGCTTTAAACTAGCTTCAAAGGGGGAAGGGGCTGAAACCAGTCCCCTCAGGCAGGAGTCTGGGGGTGATAAGCTAGAGTCAGAGGTGAAACCAGCAGCCCAGCTGCAGTGCATGTACACTAATGCACGAAACATGGGTAACAAACAAGAGGAGCTAGAAGCCTTGATGCAGCAGGAAAGTTATGATGTAGTTGCCATCACAGAGACATGGTGGGACAACTCACATGACTGGAGCACTGCAATTGATGGCTACAGGCTCTTCAGGAGAGACAGGCAAGGGAGAAGGGGTGGAGGGGTGGCCCTGTACATCAGGGAGGCACTAGATGCCGTTGAGATGAAGATCGGGGATGATCAGGTTGAGTGCTTGTGGGTGAGAATTAGAGGGAAGATCGAGAGGCCAGACATCCTGGTTGAAGTCTGTTATAGACCACCCAACCAGGAGGATGATGTTGATGAATCATTCTATAGGCAGCTTAAGGCTGTCTCAAGATCGCCTGACCTTGTTCTCATGGGTGACTTCAACCTGCCTGATATCTGCTGGGATCTCAACACAACAGAGAGGAGGCAGTCTAGGAGGTTCTTAGAGTGCATGGAGGACAGCTTCTTATCCCAGGTGCTGCACGAGCCTACCAGGTGTAAGGCTCTCCTTGACCTCCTCTTCATCAACAGGGAAAGGCTGGTGGGTGATGTGGTGGTCGGAGGGTGTTTAGGCACCAGTGATCACGAGATAATTGAATTTTCAGTATTCAGTCAAACTAAGAGGGGTAGCAAGAAGACCTCCACTCAGGAGTTCAGGAGGGCAGACTTCAGGCTACTCAAGGAACTAACTCAGAAGGTTCCTTGGGATACAGCCCTTAAAAATAAAGGGGTCCAGGAGAGCTGGACCTGCTTCAAGGCAGAACTCTTGAAGGTGCAGGAACAGGCTGCACATGTAGGAAGAAAATTAGGGAGGCTAAAGCCCATTTAGAGCTTAGACTGGCCTCTGCTGTGAAGGACAACAAAAATTCCTTCTATAAATACATTAATAGCAAGAAGAAGGGTAAGGACAACCTCCACTCCTTGGTGGACATGGAGGGAAACGTTGTAACAAAGAATGAGGAAAAGGCAGAGGTACTTAACACCTTCTTTGCCTCAATTTTTACTAGCAGGGCAGAACGTCTTCCAGACAGCTGGCCTGCAGAGCTGGCTGATGCAGGCACGGACCAATATAGTTTCCTTGTGTTCTGGGAGGAAGTAGCTTGAGATCTTCTCAGCTGCTTGGATCCCCACAAGTCCATGGGACCAGATGGGATCCATCCTAGGGTGCTGAGAGAGCTGGCAGAAGAGCTGGCCAAACAGCTCTCCATCATTTTTCAGCAGTCCTGGCTCACTGGAGAGGTCCCAGAAGACTGGAAGCTGGCCAATGTGGTACCCATCCACAAGAAGGGCTGGTTGGACGAGCCAGGGAATTATAGGCCTGTCAGCCTGTTGCAGTTTGGGCTGGGTGCCCTCTGCTGCATGAGGTGCTTCCTGTGTGCAGAGGTCCAGCCCAGTGGGTGGACACAGGAAACTAGGTATTTCTACCATAATTCTCTGCACCACCACTATAAGATCTAGTGCGAGGTTTGGCACCTCCTCTTTCTTCCTCGCCGTCGCCCGGTAACTGGGGGAGATGTTGTCTCCCGGCCATGGGCCTGGCTAGGCCCAAGGCCACGGGGGGATGGGCAGTCTCAGATCTGGCCAGCTGAGACTAGCCTAGAGTGGGGAGGGGGGAAGAAGGAGCCCTGGGGGTCTTGGATGTACCCCCAGGTGGGGATGGGATCTCTCTGGGTATGCTTTGGGATTTTTCTTTTGTCACTGCTTCTGGCTCTCTCTGTAAACATTCACTGCTTTTTCATTTAAATGTTCCATCACTTTTGCAATCCGTTTGTCTGAGTTGTTATTTGTGCCCGTGGTGGGGAGGGGGCTGCCTCAACCCACTACACAGCCTGACCTCAGTGCCAGGCAACATTATGGAACAGGTCATCTTGAGTGCGATCACACAGCATTTACAAGATGGCCAAGGGATCAGGCCCAGTCAGCATGGATTTAGGAAGGGCAGGTCCTGCCTGACCAACCTGATCTCCTTGTATGATCAGGTGACCTGCCTGGTGGATGTGGGGAAGCCTGTGGATGTGGTCTACCTGGACCTCTGTAAGGCCTTTGTCACTGTCCTCCACAGCAAACTCCTGGCCAAGCTGTGAGCCCATGACTTGGATGGGAGCACACTGCGTTGGGTTAGGAACTGTCTGGAGGGTGGAGTCCAGAGAGTGGTGGTGAATGGTGCCACATCCAGCTGGTGTCCAGTCACTAGTGGTGTGCTCCAAGGATCAGTGTGGGGCCCAATGCTCTTCAACATCTTTATTGATGATCTGGATGAGGGCATCGAGTCCATCATCAGTAAATTTGCAGATGACACCAAGCTGGGGGCAGGAGTTGATCTGCTGGAGGGTAGAGAGGCTTTGCAGCGGGACCTCAAGAGGCTGGACAGATGGGCAGAATCCAACGGCATGAGATTGAACACATCCAAGTGCCAGGTTCTGCACATTGGCCACAGCAACCCCATGCAGTGCTCCAGGCTGGAGTCAGAGTGGCTGAAGAGTGGCTAGGCAGAGAGGGACATGGGGGCACTGGTTGATGGGAGGCTGAACATGAGCCTGCAGTGTGCCCAGGCAGCCAAGAAGGCCAGTGGCATCCTGGCCTGCATCAGGAACAGTGTGGCCAGCAGGAGCAGGGAGGTGATTCTGCTCCTGTACACTGCACTGGTTAGGCCGCACCTTGAGTACTGTGTCCAGTTCTGGGCCCCTCAGTTTAGGAAGGATGACGACTTGCTGGAACGTGTCCAGGGAAGGGCAATGAAGTTGGTGAGGGGTTTGGAAGACAAGCCCTATGAGGAGATACTGAGGGAGCTGGGGTTGCTTAGCCTGGAGAAGAGGAGACTGAGGAGTGACCTTATTGCTCTCTACAACTACCTGAAGGGAGGTTTTAGACAGGCAGAGGTTGGTCTCTTCTCCCAGGCAGCCAGCACAAGAACAAGAGAACACAGTCTCAGGCTGTGCCATGGCAGGTTTAGGCTGGATGTTAGGAAGAAGTTCTATACAGAGAGAGTGATTGTCCATTGGAATGGGCTACCCGTGAAGGTGGTGGAGTCACCTTCATTGGAGGTATTCAGGAGGAGACTTGATAGGGTGCTTAGTGCCATGGTTTAGCTGTTTAGGTGGGTTGGATTGGTTGATGGGTTGGATGCAATGATCTTGAAGGTCTCTTTCAACCTGGTGTATTGTATTGTATTTTATTGTATTTTATTGAATCACTGAAACATGGTGGGACAGCTGGCATGACTGGCGTGTTGTCATGGAGAACTACTGTTCAGGAAAAATAGACCAACAAGGCAAGGTGGTGGCATTGCTCTCTACATGCAAGAGCAACTAGAATGTGTCTAGTTCCACCCAGGGGGGAGTTAGAACAGGTGGAAAGCTTGTGGGTAAGAATTAAGAGATGTGGAAAGGTAGGTGAAACTGTTGTGGGAGTTTACTATACACCACCAAATCAAGCAGAAGATGCTGATGAGGACTTCTACAGTCAACTGTAAGCAGCCTCTAGTAAACACTCCTTGGTACTCCTGGGTGACTTCAATCATGCTGGCATTAGCTGGAAAACCCACACAGCTAGGCACAGCCAGACCAAAAGGCTCTTGAACGTGTTGATGCTAACAAGTAGTGGAGGAGCCAACAAGGGAAGGCGCACTGCTGGACCTTATATTAACTAATAAAGAAGGACAGGTTGGGGACATGAATGTGGGAACAGCCTTGTTGACAGTGACCATGACATGGTAGAGTTCAGTATTGTACAAGGTAGAAGCAGGGCAGTAAGTAGGATTACAACCCTGGTTTTCTGCATGGCTAGCTTTGTACTCCTCTGAGATATACTTGCAGGAGTCCCCATGGGCTAAGACTCTGGATGGTAAAGGAGCCCAACAAAGTTGGACAATTTTTAAATGCCACTTCCTCCAAGCCCAATATAGCTGTGTTCCCTTGAGTAAAAAATGGGGTAGGCATGCCAGGAGACCTGCATGGATGAGCAAGGAACATATGAATAAAATCTCATGGAAGTAAGATACTTACAGTTCATGGAAGAAGGGACTTGTCACATGGGAGAACTACAGAGTAGCTGCATGGACATGTAGAAAGGCAACAAGGAAGGTCAAAACCCTCTTGGAACTAAAACTAGCAAAGGAAGTAAAAGAGAGCAAGAAGGGCTTCTTCAAGTATATCAGCAGGAAAAGGAAGAATAGGGAAGGTGTGGCCCCACTGCTCAATGAGGAGGCAACCCTAATAACTGAAGATGCAGAGAAGGCAGAGTTGCTGAATGCCTTCTTTACTTCAGTCTTTACTCCTAAGACTGAACTCCCTTATGAAGACCAGACCCTGGATAAAGGGGAAGATGACTTGAGGAGGGGAGGACATTCCACTAGTCAATGAAGACTGGACTAGGGATCAGTTACATAAACTGAATATTCACATGTCCATGGGCCCTGATGAGATGCACCCAAGGGTGTTGAGGGAGCTGGCTGATGTTGTTGCTCTACTACTCTCAATTTCTGCAAAATCCAGGCAGACAGGAGAGTTGCCTGAGGACTGGGGGAAAGCCAATGTCACTCCAGTCTTCAAGAAGGGCAAGAAAGAGGTTGCAGAAAACTACAGACCAGTGAGCCTCACCCCCATCCCTGGAAAAAATAATGGAGTAAATCATTCTGGAGGTCATCTCTAGGCCCTTGGAGGAGAATGAGATGATCAGGAGCAGTCAGCATGGATATACTAAGGGGAAATCATGGTTGACTAATCTGATAGCTTTCTATGATGCTATAACAGAATGGGTAGATGCAGGGAGAACAGTGGATGTAGTGTACCTTGACCTTAGTACGGCTTTTGACATTGCCTCCCTTACCATCCTTGTGAGCAAGCTCAGAAGTATGGGATAGAAGAACAGACAGTGAGATGGATTAGGAACTGGTTACAAAATAGAGTCTAAAAACTAGTGGTCAGTGGTGCCAGTCCAGCTGGAGACCTGTAACTAGTGGAGTTACCGAGGGATCAGTGCTGAGTCTGGTCCTGTTAAACTTCTTCATCAATGACATTGATGAGATGATAGAGTGTATGCTCAGGAAGTTTGCTGATGATACAAAACTGGGAGGCTTGGCTGATACACCTGAAGGTTGTGCAGCCATCCAGCAAGACTCTCAGCTCTTCAGGAGAGACAGGTGAGGGAGAAGAGGAGGAGGGGTGGCCCTGTATATTAGGCAATCGCTAGATGCTGCAGAACTTGAGGTTGCAGATGAAAGGGTTGAGAGACTGTAGGTTAAGATCAGAGGGAGGCCTAACAAAACTGATATCCTGATTGGAGTCTGCTATAGACCACCCAACCAGGAGGAAAAGGCAGATGAAATATTCTATAGGCAACTGGAGGCTGCCTCAAGATCATCAGATCCTGTCCTTCTGGATGACTTTAACCTGCCAGACATCTGCTGGGAACTTAATTCAGCAGAGAGGAGACAGTCCAGAAGGCTCCTAGAGCATATGAAGGACAGCTTCTTGATTCAGCTCTTAAGTGAACCTACCAGGGGTCAGGCTGTGCTTGACCTGCTGTTCTCAAATAGAGAAGGGGTGGTAGGAGATACAATACAATACAATAAATCCAGGTTGGAAGAGACCTTCAAGATCATTGCGTCTAACCTATCAACCATTCCAACCCATCTAAACAACTAGATCATGGCACCCAGTACCCCATCAAGTCTCCTGAATACCTCCAATGATGGTGACTCCACCACCTCCCTGGGCAGACCATTCCAATGGGCAATCACTCTCTCTGTATAAAACTTCCTCCTAACATCCAGTCTAAACCTGCCCTGGCGCAGCCTGAGACTGTTCAATCTCATGCCGTTGGATTCTGCCCATCTGTCCAGCCTGTCGTGGTCCCTCTGCAAAACCTCTCTGCCCTCCAGCAGATCAACTCCTGCCCCCAGCTTGGTGTCGTCCGCAAATTTACTGATGATGGACTCAATGCCCTCATCCAGATGTGATAGAAGGAGGCTGTCTAGGGTGCAGCAATCATGAGATAGTGGAGTTTTCAATATGCAGGGAAATAGGGAGGAACCCTCACTTAGGACTTCTGGAGGGCAGACTTCAGTTTGTTCAAACAACTTATTAGGAAAGTACCCTGGGCTGGCCTGGGTGGGCAAGCAGCTCTTGAAAGAATTAAGGGGGAAAAAGAGGCCGTATCACCTTTGAAAATGGGGGGAGGCAACTCAAGATACATTTAAGGATGTTGTTAGAACATGTAGGGGAAAAATTAAAGAGGCAAAAGCCCAGTTAGAACTGAAGCTGGCCACCTCTGTGAAAGATAATAAAAAGCATTTTTATAAATATATTAATGCTAAAAAGTGGGGCAAGATGAACCTCCACTCTTTATTGGACCTGGAAGGTAATATTGTAACTAAAGATGAGGAAAAGGCTGAGGTACTAAATACCTTCTTTGCCACTATTTTCAACAATAAGGCGGGAGGACTCCAGGATAACTGGCCTCCTGAAGTGGTAGATGGGGTCAGGGAGCAGTGCAGTACCCCTGAAATCCACAAGGAATTGGTTTGGAACTTGCTGAGCCACTTGGATACTCACAAGTCCATGGTACTGGATGGGATCCATCCTAGGGTGCTGAGAGAGCTGGCAGATGAGCTGGCCAAGCCACTCTCCATCATTTACCACCAGTCCTGGCTCACGGGAGAGGTTCCAGATGACCGGAAACTGGCCAATGTGATCCCCATCCACAAGAAGGGTCAGATGGAGGAACCTGGAAACTCCAGATCTCTGAGCCTGACCTCAGTGCCAGGGAAAATTATGGAGCAGATCATCTTGGGGGCAATCACTGTGCACCTGAAGGATGGCCAAGGCATCAGGCCCAGCATGTATTCAGGATGGGGCAGGTCCTGCCTGACCAACCTGATCTCCTTGTATGATCAGGTGACCTGCCTGGTGGATGTGGGGAAGCCTGTGGATGTGGTCTACCTGGACTTCAGCAAGGCCTTTGATACCATCCCCCACAACAAACTCCTGGCCAAGCTGTCACCCCGTGGCTTGGACAGGAGCACTCTGTGCTGGGTTAGGAACTGGCTGGAGGGCTGAGCCCAGAGAGAGGTGGTGAATGGTGACACATCCAGCTGGCAGCCAGTCACTAGTGGTGTCCCCTAGGGATCAGTGTGGGCCCCATCCTGTTCAGTATCTTCACTGATGATCTGGATGAGGGGATTGAGTCTATCATCAATATTTTACAGAAGACACCAAGCTGGGGGGCAAGTGTTGATCTGTTAGAGGGTAGAAGAGCTCTGCAGAGGGACCTTGACAGGTTAGATGGATGGGCAGAGTCCAACAGGATAGCATTCAACAAGTCCAAGTGCGGGGTGCTGCACTTTGGTCAAAACAACCCAATGCAGCGCTACAGGCTGGGGTTGGAGTTGCTGGAGAGCAGCCAAACAGGGCAATGATTGACAGCTGGCTGAACATGAGCCAGCAGTGTGTCCAGGTGACCAAGAAGGCCAATGATGTCCTGGACTTTATCAGGAACAGTGTAGCCAGCAGGAGCAGGGAGGTTATTGTGCTCTTGTACTCAGCACTGGTCAGGCCACCTTGAGTCCTGTTTCCAGTTCTGGGCCCTCAATTTAAGAAGCACATTGAGACACTTGAATGTGTCCAGAGAAGGTCAACAACACTGGTGAGAGGCCTTGAGCACAAGCCCTATGAGGAGAGGCTGAGGGAGCTGGAATAGTTTAGCCTGGAGAAGAGGAGGCTCAGGCAAGACCTTATTGCTGCCTACAACTACCTGAAGGGTGGTTGTAGCCAGGTGGGGGTTGGTCTCTTCTCCCAGACAACCAGCACCAGAATGAGAGGGCACAGTCTCAAGCTGTGCCCAGGGAATTTTAAACTTGAGGTGAGGAGAAAGTTCTTCACAGAGAGAGTTGTTAGCCATTGAAATGGGCTGTTCAGGGAGGTGGTGGAGTCACCATGCCTGGAGGTGTTCAAGAGGGGATTGGACATGGCACTTGGTGCCATGGTCTAGTAGTCATGAGGTGTTGGGTGACAGGTTGGACTTGATGATCTTTGAGGTCTTTTCCAACCTTATGATTCTATGATTCTATGATTCTATGATTCTGAGACCTAGACAGACTGGAGAGCTGGGCAGAGAGGAACCTAATAAGGTTCAGCTATGATAAGTGCAGTCCTGCAGTTTGAAAGGAATAATAAACTGCACCAGTACAGATTAGGAGGTGATCTGCTGGAGGGCATCCCTGTAGAGAAGGACCTGGGAGTCTTGGTGGACCACAAGTTTTCTGTGGGACAGCAAAGTGGCCTTGTGGCCAAGAGGGCCTGTGGTATCCTGGAGTGCATTAAGAGGAGTGTATTCAGCAGATCGAGGGAGGTTCTCCTCCCCCTCTATTCTGCCCTGGTGAGACCTCACCTGGAATATTGGAGCTAGTTTTCGGCTCCCCAGTTCAAAAGGGACAGGGATCTGCTGGAAAGAGTCCAACAGAGAGCTACCAGGATGATTAAGGGACATGTGCCACATGTGCTTTATGACGGGAGGCTGAGCACTGGGGCTGTTTAGTCTGGAGGAGACTGAGAGGAGATTTAATAAATGTTTGCAAATATCTGAGGGCTGGGTGTCAAGAGGGAGGGGACAGGCTCTTCTCCATTGCACCTTGTGATAGGACAAGTGGTAATGGATATAAATTACAGCACAGGAGGATCCACCTCACCATGAAGAGGAACTTCCTCACTGTGAGGGTCACAGATCACTGGAACAGGCTGCCCAGAGAGGTTGTGGAGTCTTCTTCTCTGGAGACTTTCAAGACCCATCTGCATGTGTTCCTGTGTTACCTGTGCTAGTTTCTATGGTCCTGCACTGGCAGGGAGGTTGGACTTGATGATCTTTCCAATCCCCAACATCCTATGATCCTATGAACCCATGAAAAAGCCCACCCATTTGCAACATTAGGGACTGTAACACAAATATTTAAACATAGCAAAGTACTTGTCAGTATTATTTTCAAAGTTGTTTAATACTATTCTAAGAATGAGAAAAATTACCTATGTCATACAGTGTAATTATAGAAGCATTCCCATGAGAATGAAGATTTCAACAGCCTGTAGAATAATTATTAAAATATTTGGACTGATGGGCTAAATTCATATTGTAAGACTTCTTATTTTATAAGTATTTTTATAAATGTTTGATACAAAAATACTTGTGAATCCTAGAATTACAGCTCCATTACCACCATGTTATAGTATAGAATAGAATAGAATGGAATGGAATGGAATGGAATGGAATGGAATGGAATAAAATAGACCAGGTTGGAAGAGACCTTTGAGATCATCGCATCCAGCATATCATCCAGCCCACCTATTCAACTAAACCACGCAACCAAGCACCCTATCAAGTCTCCTCCTAACACCTCCAATGATGGTGACTTCACCTCCCTGGGCAGCACATTCCAATGGGCAATCACTCTCTCTGTGTAGAATTTCTTCCTAACCTCACACCCAAACCTCCCCTAGCGTGGCTTGAGACTGTGTCCTCTTGTTCTGATGCTGGTTCCCTGGGAGAAGAGACCAGACTCCACCTGGCTACAACCTCCCTTCAGGTAGTTGTAGAGAGCAAGGTCTCTACTGAGCCTCCTCTTCTCCAGGCTAAGCAACCCCAGCTCCCTCAGTCTCTCCTCACAGTGCTTGTGTTCCAAACCCCTCACCAACTTTGTTGTCCTTCTCTGGACACGTTCCAGCAAATTAATATCGTTCCTAAACTGAGGGTCCCAGAACTGGACACAAGACTCAAGGTGCGGCCTAACCAGTGCAGTGTACAGGGGCAGAATCACCTCCCTGCTCCTGCTGGCCACACTGTTCCTGATGCAGGCCAGGATGCCATTGGCCTTCTTGGCTGCCTGGGCACACTGCAGGCTCATGTTCAGCCTACTGTCAACCAATACACCTAGGTCCCTCTCTGCCTGGCCACTCTCCAACCACTCTGACCCCAGTCTGTAGCACTGCATGGGGTTGCTGTGGCCAGTGTGCAGAACCCGGCACTTGGATGTGTTAAATTCTGAGGGATTCTGCCCATCTGTCCAGCCTGTTGAGGTCCCTCTGCAAAACCTCTCTACTATCCAGCAGATCAACACCTGCCCCCAGCATGGTGTCATCCGCAAATTTACTGATGATGGACTCAATGCCCTCATCCAGATCATCAATAAAGATGTTGAAGAGCATTGGGCCCCGCACTGACCCTTGGGGCACACCACTAGTGACTGGACACCAGCTGGATGTGGCACCATTCATCACCACTCTCTGGGTTCCACCCTCCAGACAGCTCCTAACCCAGCGCAGTATGCTCCTGTCCAAGCCATGGGCTCACAGCTTGGCCAGCAGTTTGCTCTGGGGAACAGTGTCAAAGGCCTTGCTGAAGTCCAGGTAGACTACATCCACAGGCTTCCCCACATCCACCAGGCGGGTCACCTGATCATACAAGGAGATCAGGTTGGTCAGGCAGGATCTGCCCTTCCTAAAGCCATGCTGACTGGGCCTGATCCCTTGGCCATCCTGCAAGTGCTGTGTGATCGCACTCAAGATGACCTGTTCCATACTCTTGCCTGGCACTGAGGTCAGGATGACATACCTATAATTCCCTGGCTCGTCCAACCAGCCCTTCTTGTGGATGGGCACCACGTTGGCCAGCTTCCAGTCTTCTGGGACCTCTCCAGTGAGCCAGGGCTGCTGAAAAATGATGGAGAGCTGCTTGGCCAGCTCATCTGCCAGCTCTCTCAGCACCCTAGGATGGATCCCATCTGGTCCCATGGAATTGTGGGGATCCAAGCAGCTGAGAAGATCTCAAACTACTTCCTCCTGGAACAGCGGGAAACTATATTGATCCGTGCCTCCATCAGCCAGCTCTGGAGACCAGCTGTCTGGAAGACATTCTGTTCTGGTATTAAAATTTGAGGCAAAGAAGGTGTTAAGTACCTCTGCCTTTTCCTCATCTTTTGTTACTACGTTTCCTTCCATGTCCACCAAGGAGTGGAGGTTGTCCTTGCCCTTCTGTGAAAGACTAAAAGCTTGTCTCTCCTGGTGTGACTCAACAAAGATAAAATCACTTGCTGCTTGCCCAGGCAATAGCTGATGTGTGTTGGGTAGAGCCACTGGAACAACTCTTGGAAGGTGCAAAGATAGCATTGCTCACTGGACCACAGCTGGCCTCACAACAATGGACTGAGGCCACCTTTGGAAATATTCATAAGACAAGATAATCTCCATCCACCAAGTACCCTGGAAAGAGAGGATGGTGAGACAATTGATTCACCACCTGTTTCCTGATGTGTAATGAGTGTGTGGGTTGGTAGATGGAGAAGGAGGAGGCAGAGGCCCTCCTGCCTCCATCCAGATCCCTGCCCAAACACAGGAATATACAGAAAGATTTTCTGGGGAACGATATCTGGATACTTACCTAAGGATGATTTTCTGGCCCCTGAATTCCTGAGGGACAATACCTGGACACATAGCTAAGGACTAAGAAACTATATAAAAGACTTGAGCAACTACTGGCTTAGCAGAAGAAAAATGGAGAACCAAAAACACAGATGAAGAAAAGCACAGGAGGAGGACAATGCCGCTGAGAAGGAAAAGCCCGGGACAATGCAGCTTCGAAGGAAAGAGGCCATGGTGCCTGGAAGAAGCAGACTGAACCCGCTCTCCGTGTCCTAAGTTCCGCCTGCTGCAACTCATGGAGCTGAAGAAGATGCTCAGAGGGCCATGTCTATTCTACAGCCAAAGCCTCAGCACCTTTCCTCTACAGACCCAATATCTCCTGCAGCACCTTTCCTCCACAGACTCAAACTGTGTGGGTGGGGGTGAGGGGTGTGGTAATATAATTCTTCTTCTCTCTCTCCCTCTCTATTTTCTCTCTCTCCCCTTCTGATCCATCCACTTTATTTATGTAATAAATAGTCTAGCTGTTGATATTTTGGCCTCGTTTGTGCCTTTAATTTCACAACACAGGAATATTCTGAAGAACTGAGTCTCTTTCCCTCTCTGGACCGAGACACCTTCTTCTTGTTATTAATATATTTATAAAAGGATTTTTGGTTGTCCTTCACAGCAGAGGCCAGTCTAACCCCTAAATGGGCTTTAGCCTCCCTAATTTTCTTCCAACAAGACCTAGCAACATCCTTAAACATTCCATGGGTTGCCTCCCCTTTCTTCCAAAGATGATACACCCTCTTTTTTCCCCTTAGTTCTATTAAAAGTTCATTACCCATCCAGGCTGGCCGTCTGCCCTGGCGGCTCATCTTCCGGCACATTGGCATAGCCTGTTCCTGTGCCTTCAAGAGTTCTTTCTTGAAGTAAGTCCAGCTCTCCTGGACCCCTTTGTTTTAAGAGCTGTTTCCCAAGGTACCTCCTGAGTTAGTTCTTGAGTAACCTGAAGTCCACCCTCCAGAAGTCCAGAGTGGAGGTTTTCTTGCTGCCCCTCTTAGATTGACCAGGTACTGAAAATTCAATTATTTCATGGTCGCTGGTGCCTAAACACCCTCCGACCACCACATCACCCACCAGCCCTTCCCTGTTGGTGAAGAGGTCAAGCAGAGCCTTACCCCCGGTAGGCTTGTGCAGCACCTGGGATAAGAAGCTGTCCTCCAAGCACTCTAAGAACCTCCTAGACTGCCTCCTCTCTGCCATGTTGAGATCCCAGCAGATATCAGGCAGGTTGAAGTCACCCATGAGAACAAGGTCTGGTGATCTTGACACAGCCTTTAGCTGCCTATATATTCATCAACTTCTTCCTCCTGGTTGGGTGGTCTATAACAGACTCCAACCAGGATGTCTGCCCTGCTGGTCTTCCCTCTAATTCTCACCCACAAGCACTCAACCCGATTGTCCCTGATTTCCAGCTCAATGGCATCTAGTGTCTCCTGATGTACAGGGCCACCCCTCTACCCCTTCTTCCTTGCCCGTCTCTCCTGAAGAGCCTGTAGCCATCAATTGCAGTGCTCCAGTCATGAGAGTCGTCCCACCACATCTCTGTGATGACAACTACATCATAACTTTCCTATCTTTATGAAGACTGAAAAATTGTATTAGAATATGTTAGAAATGCAGACAAGTGAGTAGCCCTTTGACTAGGACCTGGCATAGGATTATCCAAACTGAACAGAACACTGAAAACTACAGGATTTGACCTTAGAAAATTCTGAACTTGACAGGTAGCAATGTGAAAAGTGAAAAAAAAGGTAGACAGTGCCATGAAGGATAGCAAGATCTCACAAGAAAAAGGAAAGATATGCATATAAGTTATACTAATTATAAGAGTGGTACTGCCTGGGTTTATGTATTAGGAAGCCCTGAGCATGGTCACTGTAGCTGGAGGAAGACAGTAAACAAAAGTTACTTCTCTGATGATACCTTGTCAATCAATCCACTTCTTTATTCAGGAGGATGAGAGTAGTGGTGGTCAGGGTGTTATTCCTGGCCAGTAGGGGTGCATGCAAAAAGTCTGATTAAGCATTTTGGTATAACCATACTGATTCCATTTTCAGCTCTTGTGTCATCAGAAATTCTCTTTCACCCATAGCAGAACCACTGCTTTCTAGTTCTCAAGTAGGAAAGCCCAAACAAGTTATGTCAGAGGTAAGTTATATAAGCGTAAGTTAAATAGCAGTAACAGTAAGAAGCCAAAGCCAAATGTTCACAAAATTAACCTAAAAAGTTATTGTTCATTCAGTGATTTGCTAAAATGAAACAGGTTGCCTCCTATAAATTATATTCACCTAATTTTGTATTATTGTTAATGTTATTATTATTGTTATTGCTGTTGTTAATAATGAATATTCAGCTCTCCTTAGAGTAGGATGACAGTCTGTCCAGCTGCACAGATACAAACCAGAATGTACCACAGTAGTACCACAGTAGAGTTTTAGTGCAATTCTTACCAAAAAAACAGCTGCTTTACTGTAGAATTTCATCTGGATTAATGTAAAAAAATAACACCAGTAAAACTAAGAATATCGGAAGAATAATGGTCACATTTTTATGTACATAATCTTGTACTTTTCTACTTTAGCATTAAGAAAGAAAACATCACAAAGGAGTGGTAAACTGTATATACTTCTAAGGAAGTGTGTCCGTCCTGGAAAAGGATAAATTTAATGTAGGGTTTGGGCTGGGTGCCTTCTGCTGTGTTCATATGAGGGATGCTACCTGTGTCCCAAAGGAGTCCACCCCAGTGGGTGGACACAGGAAGCCAGGTATTTCATCCCATAATACCCTGCTCCCCTATAAGATCTCAGCGGGGGTCCTGGCACTTCCTCTTTTCTTCCCTTGCCACCACCTGGTAACTGGGGGGAGATGTCTCCCAGCCTTTTGGGCCTGGCTAGGCCCAAGGCTGGAGGGATGGGCAATCTCAGATCTGGCCAGCTGAGATTAGCCTAGCAGTGGAGGAGGGGGATGAAGAAAGAGTGCTGGGGGATTTTGGTTGTACCCTCCGGTGTGGATGGAATGTTTCTGGGTGTGCTTTGGGATCTCTTTTTTCACTGTGCTTCTGTTTTTCTGTAAATATTCACCACTTTCCATTTAAACTTTCCATCACTTTTGCAATCCATTTGTCTGAGTCTCATTCTTTTTGCCCATGGTGGGGAGGGAGTCTGCCTCAACCCATCACAGTTAATGTTCCTCTGCAAAAAGAGGCAACTATATTCTTTTAAGCTGTCAATATTTATGGAGGTCTGACATCCACCTCAGTTATGAGAAGCTCTGCTGAAACTGTATTCTATGCTGATTGTACTGTTAATGTCCCTGTCTGGAAAAGAAAGGGTGTATATAACTCAAGTGACAATATGTGACCGTTTTAGGCCGCGCCTTTAAGAAAGGGACAGTTGCTGGAACACTCTGGCTGAATGTTTTGGTGAAATAACTGAAAACAAAGATAAAGTCTAAACGAATTTCATTGGTAATTGGTAGAATGCAACCTTAAGGTTTAGTTCTGTTTGAATTTCAGTTCAGTTCTGTCTGTTCCAGTCTGCCTGTTTATGTCTCTCCCTGAGCAACAGCTGCTGGACGGAGTTAACCTTGAACTAACAGATAAGAATAATTCTAGCATATGCTTTGAGCTAACAGAATTTCCTCCTTAATAATTACCTTTTCTCTCTCTCTAACCCTTTTTGGGAAAAAAGGGAGGTAGGGAGAGAGAGGGGGTACAAGGGGAGGGGGACCCTCCTGGCTACAGGAGTGAGGTTTTTTCTGTATTACGTTCTTTGCTGTATATTTCTGTATATACTGTAAATACTGTATATCGTGTATATATCCATCTGCATTTCATTCCTGCTTGTAAATACAGCTTGTCCATTTTGCTCCTCCGATTGAGTTAGCCATGGTTTCTTTGTGTGGGGGGCAGAACTTTCTCTCACCACCACACAATACCAGAGTAGAACATTGGGAAAGGGCAAAGAGCACTAGGCTGGTGCTGAAAATTCAGTGTTATTTAGGGGAGAAACAAAGCAATGTACTTTTGGGAGGTGAAAGTAAACAGTATTTCAAGTTTGCATGAAAATACCTGAGGTAGGTTCCAACTTTCCCCCATGCCACAGCTTCTTGAAAGAGCTGATCATGTATTTAATTAATTTCTTCATTCTCTCCAAACACTACCCTTTAGCTTGGAAAGTTGGAGGTAGTATTATTGGAAAACATGGGGTGTATCTAACCCTAAAATATGCCTATGCAGATCTCAAACAATGGACTGTAGCAAGAGCAACAAAAAATGAGCTATATTTATGGCTGTCATAGACAACAGCACAGATAGACTAGATAAAGAAAGGATTGCCATGTCTGGGGC
The DNA here is from genome assembly GCA_015227895.2 of Colaptes auratus. Lineage (NCBI taxonomy): Eukaryota > Metazoa > Chordata > Aves > Piciformes > Picidae > Colaptes > Colaptes auratus. The sequence continues at coordinate 44,082,420 of CM026897.1, forward strand.
TTTCTGGGCATGGTAGAATGCAAAAAAATAGAAAAAGGATGGATTCAACAAAGCTCTACCAGCTGTCCAGAAAGACAATAATCTAGTAGTACAATATTGTGACAAAAGCAGTTGGAAAGTATGAAGAATTATTTGCCTCCACACCTATAATAATAATGATATTATTTAGCATTCATATAGTGCATCTCAGCTGCGCAGCCAAAGCTCTTTACAAAAATAGGGATCATTATACTAATTTTGCATTTGGGAAATGAATATGTAGGTTTTAAGCCAAAATTTTAGAAGTTGGTTCATTTTGGGGGTTCTGAAAAAAGCAGTAAGGGATCTGATATTAAAAAGGCTCTAAGCATCTGCAACTTTACTTAGTATGGCTGGTTGCTGCAGGTGTTTATCAACAAGAAAATAATGTTACAAATATATCAGGTTGAAGATTTTTTATCTTTATACCCCAAATGAGTGGATGCTTTTGTGAAAGGTAGACTGGCTCACATGGAAAAATTTACCTGTAAAGCTGATTTACAGGAACAGGATTCAGATCTCAAGACTCCTCCTATACAGTGCTATAGATTGAACTACAGTCTCCTCACTAAAATTACAATAAAAAAATAAACAACAACAAAAAATTAAGTAAAATAACAGATGCTATGGAAACTTGTGGAAATTGTTTTTCAGGGGGAAGTTGTTTACCCAATGGCATCAAGAGAAAGAAATAAAGTGTGAAGCCTAAAGGAGACAGAAGGCTTAATTTACCAGAAAGGATTTAATCTATAATTTATAACAGAAAAGGTGGTAAACTGTAAGAGCACAGCAGAAGCATGGTCAGAATAACTGGGCTGAAAGACATGTATCTCTCAGGGGCACAGCAGCTGTGCTAGCAAGACTAGCAAGCTATAAAGGGCAGCTTAGCTCAGCTAAAGGATCAAATTAGTGTGACTACTTTGGTTCCAGTGTTCAAGCTAGTTTCACAGAAGTTGGATGGGTGTTGGATGAATATTACACATTGTGGCATGTAGGTATTGCTTAATGTTTACAAAAATTGCATCATAATCACCAAAGAGAGAAAGAAAAAGTGACATTTGCTGAAAATTAATGAAGCCGAATTCACTAGTCTTCTCTTAGATTACAGATTTCCAAATATCTAAGGGTGAGGGGCAAGGCAGGGGGGAGGGAGGGGAAGTGGAAAGATGCAATCATTGAATAGAGGGCTAGTTCCCAACAAAATTTCCAACCTTGTCCCTATAATAAAACTACTAATGCCCTTGCTACACTTTGCATCTGTTCCAGTGTATATCTCAGTACAGAAAAACCTTCCTCTTGAGAGCAATCTTACAAGACAGAAACAGCTGCTCTTGTTCTTACAGCTCTCCCTCTTAATTTCTTTGCAGTCATGTCACTAAATTTCAAATTATAAGTTTACTTTATTAGTTTAGCTTTCAGTGGAGTTTAGGGATGAGTTCATAGCAAGACTTAGACTTCATAGTGTAACACATGAAAGGATAGCCCCAGAGCCAAGGCCCAGTTCTGCTTCCTTCCAACCTAAGAGTTGTTTAACTAATAAAATTAATTTGGCTTTTTTACATTTAAAGTAAAGACAAGATGTTTCTAATTTTTTTCAGTAATCTACAGGGGCAAAAATGGAGGTATGTCATTCATATCCTGATTTGTCTGGTTAAAAGCCAGGCTGCAGATAGTTTGGCCTGCTGCCAGTCTGAGTTGCTTAATTTCTTCTTTTCCCTGAGCTCAATATAAGCAAGATAGTTGCTGTGCACCAGTGGCTGGGCCAGAAATTTTAAAAACTGCAAGCATAAAAGGAGAGTTAAGAGGGAGCAAACAGCGAACCAGACATCTTCCCACAGTTAGCACATCAGGCCTGATATTATATATAGTACCAATTATTAAAGTAATTTTTGCAGATTTATGTCTTCTGTTCTTTGCACCTAGAAACAGCTCATATTTACATCTGTTACTGCTTTTTCCAGTTACTTCTCAGCAAGAATATTGCAAACCTAATAAAACTACATGTCCACAGAACACCAAATACAACAACAGATTAATACTGTAACACACAATCAACTATCTGATTTGCAAATCCGGACTGCAAGACACAGCATCTATGGCAAAAAAAAAAGTTATAACATAACTATAAAGTCCTTATCTGCTATGTGTTAAGGTCTCTTCCTCAGAGCTTCAAGGTAGACATGTCTAGCCACAGTCTTAAGTGAATCTCTCAAGAGGCTGAAGTACTTCAAAACCAAAAAGTAATTATTTACTTTAATAAAAACTAGACATTTAATTTCATGAGACAGGTTAAAGGAGACAGAGAAGAAAAAGAGTTATTCTCTCCAGCTTAGTCAGTTCAAACTGAAGCAGGTCCTGCATAATGTATGGATTTGTCCTATCTCTCCTGCAGTCTGTCTTGTCATGCCTTGCAGCATTTGTTTTTTTCTCCAGCTCTCTGTTTGAGTTGCAGGCTCTTAGCTCTTGTCATGACTTTCTCATTTCCTTTTTGCCTATTGCATTCAGTGTTTCCCAAAATCTTCTGTTCCCGAGCAATCTAAATAATTTTTCATGATAAGACTCTCCCTTTTTCTTTTTATGGCCCAGTGTACTAAAGACAATAACACAGAAGACTCGATGACAATCAAGACAAGCATTACTCATCCCAAAAAGTCAAAGCACAGAGGAAAGATGTCAGGTTTAACAATTTTAGATACAGTCTTTACCCTTTGGCCACAAAGGGTATGCCTACAACAGGAGATGAACTGTGATTTGATTTGCTCTAGTTTGCAATAGTTCCAAGACCACGTCTTTACATAGCCTCTTAACAAGCAATTAAGTCTAAAACTGTCTTCAGTCTTCCATGCACAGCATGTAGGCATACAGATGAACTACTGAGGAACTCTTAGCAGCTAAGGTGCAATGGACAGCTTGCTGTTAGCTCCAGCCACAGCTGCGCCATGGTGCAGCCTCTCAAGGGAACGTGGAGATTCCAGCCTGGCATGGATGGAAGTTCAGAGTAGGCAAAATGAGACACGTCAAACAATAATTAAGCAGAATTAGAATCTTTAATGACAACAAGTTGCTAAGATACTAAATCCTGACATAAATTATCATCCAAGAGACATTTGCTAAAACAGATGTCTTGTAAAGCACTGTCACATTGAATGTAATGTTACAGAAACAGAAATGACACAGTTAAATTGCAGAGACCAATCAGCCTTTGGTAGCATTAATACCTAAGCAGCTATTAATTGTGACCTGGTGCACTACATATGTGTTTTTTACTACATAATATCAATCATGTATTTTCACTTTGTGTTTCTTAAGAATTACTTATCATTTACCAAGAAGCTACCACCAATATTTATTAAATTTAATTATACAACTCATATATTTCAGGGAAAGATATCACCCATAAATATAAAACTAAATATATTTCTGAGTACAGGAAATGAAGTAATACTTATTACCAGTAATTTCTCTAAATATCTGTCAAGTATTAACCACAACTTCTGCAAATCTCAGGTGGAATAGTGTCCTGGTTTGAGGCTGGGCAGATCCTCTCTTGCCCCTGAAATAGATTGCAAACGTAGTGGAAAGTTTAAATGGAAAAGAAGTGTTGTACAGAAACTACAAAGCATAGTGGCAAAGATACCCAACGCATACAGAGTCCCTTACAGCACACCCAAACACGCCCCAACACTTGCCTTCTCCCCACCTGAGGGTATACCCAAACCCCTCAGGGCTCTTTCTTCCCCCCTCATTGCTAGGCTAGTCTCAGGCTGGCCAGATCTGAGACTGCCCCTCCCCCTTCTCCTCCTGGCATTAGGCATAGCCGGGCCTAAGAGGCCTTGAGATACTCCCCCACTGTTACCCAATAGGGAGCATCTCCCACAGGAGCAGAGAGGGAAGAAAGAGGAAGAGAGAGACTTTTCATACAGATTTAAAGGGCACGGGATTTATGGGTAGAAATAGAGTTGGGTTGGGCACTCAGAACACTGGATGTGTAACTTAGGTAGCAGTCCAGGAAGCACCCAGCCTAAACCGCCACGAATGGAAAAACTCATGGGTTTCTGCTAACAATTATTAAAGTTACACTTTTGCACTCTGCTTAGAACAGTGGATCAAACAAACATGTTTTCTTTACACAATAGGATCCAGGCTCCAAAAATCAAAGCAAATAACACCGCAGCTGAGAATGACTAGTCATATAAAGCTTGACTATGTGCAGCTGAAATCAATATGGATGTTTCAACTGTTCCACTGATCATTTGAACAGTGAATCTCACTTTGTAGAAAGCATTGTAAGCTACTATTTAGGACAACTTGAGTAACTGTTACTGATTCAACACTAAAAATAGTAATAGCAAAAATAATAACAATAGCCTTTGATGACTTAAATGTTCTTATATCATTTCAGCTAGGGCACAATAAATCTATGATTCTATACAAACTTCTTCCTGATGTTTCTTCTGTGTGTACTTCAATCAAAGCTCGCATCTGCTGTGTTATTAGAAATACTAGTTACCAGAAAGTAGGTGTTTAAAAAAAAACAACCCCACAACAACAACAAAAAAAAACCCCACTGACCAACCTGTGACACTGATATGAGAGAGAGAGAAGATGTGTAATAATCATGAGATTTCACTCAGTTTCAGAAGTTTGAGTACATATGTGTACAAAATCCTACTATTCAATTTCTTTGTCAGGTAACACATTACCTTGCTATCAGAATGCACGTATTTGTGTGCCCTCTGAGCAAAACACATTTTCCATGTATCCATTATGTGATAGACGTGAAAAACTTGACGGAAATAAAGGTAAAGGGAAGATTGTTCACACTACTGTAAATATTGTGATGAAAAGGATATCATCTAGAGTTTAGAAGAGTGTAAAAGATAGGAACCAGATGGAAAGCAGTGATGGTAAGGCATTTTTACTTCTACATCATTAAATCAAAGGCAACCACTCAGTACCAAGTGACTGGTGAAGGTAAAATCAGAGACTCACTCTTATTTACATAATCTCAGGAATGTCCATGAAATTATTTAACATTCCGGATGTCATCACTGGATCCCTCTTGGGAATTTCAAACCTCAAATGGTTGTAGTAACAGTAGAGGTCAGACAACTTTTCAGCTTCAGATAGCACTTCACACCATCACTGCAAACATCATTCTTGTGATATATGCCATTATACATTATTGCACATATTTTTCATTTCATTTTTCTTTTAAAGATGTGCAAAAACATTGTTCTAAGTATGCTTCTGTGCAATTTTTATGCATCAACAGACAAGCAGCATCTGGGAAGTTGCTCTTATTCCATAAAGTAAAGGTAGTTTACACAAGAGTGAACAACAAACTTCACCAGGCTGGCAGTTCTATCTGCACAAGTTTTGAGCATGGTGACAGAATTTACTGTGCATATTCAACTTCCAATTCACAAAAATACACAAATAGTTCAAAGCAAAACCTTTTTTCTCATACATAAGCACAAGGTAGTTTCCAAACCAAATTATTGTTTACCAGAATGAAAAGCACAGGAGTTTTTTGAAGGAAAAAAAAAAAAAACAGAATCATAGAATGCACTGGGCTGGAGTAGACCTCTAGAGGTCGTCTAGTCCAAACCCCCTGCAAGTAAGAAGGAACATCAGCAACTAGATCACATTTCTCAGAGCTCTATCAAGTCCAACATTGAATGGCTCTAGGGATGGGGCCTCCACTACCTCCTTGGCCAACCTGTTCCAGTGTTCCACTGCCCTTATAGTAAAGAACTTCTTCCTAATGTCCAGCCTAAATCTACCCTTTCATAGTTTAAAACCATTACCCCTTGTCTTATTTTTACATGCCCTTGTGAACAGTCCCACCCCAGCTTTCTTGCAGGTCCTCTTCAGGTATTGGAAGCCTCTATAAGGACTCCTCAGAGCCTTTTCTTCTCCAGGTTGAACAACCCCAGTCCTCTCTGCCTGTCTTCTTAGGAGAGGTGGTCCAGCACTCCAATCATTTTTGTAACCCTCCTCTGGATCCTCTCCATCAGGTCCTTGTCCTTCTTGTGTTGACAGCCACAGAGCTGGACACAGTACTCCAGGTGAGAGCTCACTAGATCTGAGCAACAGAATCACTTTCTCTGATCTGCTGGCCACACTTCTTTTCATGCAACCCTGAAGGCCAATAGCATGTTGTTGACTCATAGCCAGATTTCCATCCACCAATACCCCCAAGTCCTTTTCCACAGAGGAAAAGGATTTCCTTTTCCCACATCATTCCCAAGGCTGCATTGACAATGAGGATTGTCCCAAACCAGGTGTAGAACTTAACCTTGTTGAACATCATGAGTTTCACCTGAGCCCACTTATCCAGCTTGCCCAGGTCCCTCTGGTTGCCATTCCATCCTCTGGCATACCAAGTGCACCACTCACCTTGGTGTCATCTGCAAATCTATTGAGTATGCAGTGTTATGTATTTCGTGAACAGAGGCTGGAAAGCTGCATGGCAGAGAGGCATCTGGTTGACATCCAATTGAATATGAGGCAACAGACTGCTCAGGTATCCAAGAAGGTCTGGGGATGTGATTGTGCCCCTCTGTACTCTGTATTGGTGAGGCCACATAGAATCATAGAATGGTTTGGTTTGGAAGGGATCTCCAAAGGGATCATCCAGTCCGGCCCACTGAAGTGAGCAAGGACGTCCTCCATTGAATCACATCTCAAGTATTGCATTCAGTTTTGGGCCCCTCACTACAAGAAGAACATTGAGTCCCTCCCCCCTCAACCCCACCCCTCAGAATAGGAGCAGAGAGCATTGGAAGAGGACCCTTCCTCCCCCCTTTCCCTTCCCCCTCCCCTTCCCCCCTCCCCCTTTAAAGAAGACCCCAGGAGCTTCTGCACCCAAACCTACCTCATTTGAAGTGTTTTGGGGTTTGAGTGGTTGTGGGTTTTTTTTCGGGGGGGGGGGAGGTCATCGTGGGGGGGATGGGGGAGGGTTGGTGGGTGGGTTTTGTTTGTTTTTCTCCTGGATGCTGGAGCATGTCCAGAGAAAGGGAACAGGGATGATGAACATGCTTGAACACAGGTCCTTTGTGGAGATACTGAAAGACCTAGAGGTGTTCAGCCCGGAGAAGGAGAGGCTGAGGAGAGACCTCACTGCTCTCTACAACTCCTTGAAATGAGGTTGGGTTCAGGTGGGAGCCAGCCTCTTCCCCCAGATAACAATTTGGTAGGACAAGAGAAAATGGATTCAAGTTGTGCTGGGAGAGTTCAATTAGATATTATGAAAAATTCCTTCACCAAAAAAGGTCATCAGACACTGGAACAGGCTGCCTAGGGAAGTGGTGGAGTCACCATCCCTGGTGGTGTGTTAAAGATATTTGGCTGAGGAGCTTAAGGATATGGTCTAAGAGTTGTGTACTGGGAAATGTTAGGTTATGGTTGGACTCAATGATCACAAGGTCTTTTTCAAACAGGTGATCCTATGAAGATTACTAGCCTGATTTCTGATATTTAAACAAACATGACCTTTCTTTCTCATAAATTTTCAATCCAGAGGCCATTTTCAGTTAAAATTTGCAGAAACAGTGTTCTCAAAACCCTATACATTTCATGAAAAAATTGATAACTAGAAAAGACAGACCCATCATCAAGAGAAAGAGGACAGGACAGTTTTTAATCTTTTTCAACATCCAATAATCTACCCAAGGGACTACTACAAGCAGTGCTACATGATCTCAAATATATTTTTAGCTCATGATGGACTGACACTTTCTTCAACATAGCTGAGGTATATGACAGAAGCTCAACTCTTCTTAGCCACAGGATCCAAAACAGACAAATGTTGAGTGTTCCTTGACTGTGGCACAATCTTTGCTGAGTTTATGCCATTCATCTGTGAAAGACTAAAGCTTGTTTCTCCTGGTGTGACTCAACAAAGATAAAATCACTTGCTGCTTGCCCAGATGATAGCTGATGTGCGTTGGGCAGAGCCACTACATCATCATACATCAGAGAATATGTGCTCAAGTTCTGCTCATGGTGGTACAACTCACTGTTATGGAATCTATTGGATTTAATAAAGTGACAATGCAGAACTAAACCAATTTTCTCCAGAGTATTCATAAACTTTCTGTCATTCTGACACTCTTTCCTTCCTTTCTTCCTGGTAAGAGAAGAGTATCAGAGCTTTAATAAAGCATGAGGTCATCCTGCAATCATAGTATAGTTGAGTTAAATTTGTCATTCAGCTAGGAGAGAAATCTACAAGAACTTCTACCAGTTATGATTGCTTTCTTAGGAAACAAAGATGCTTACACAGAGCAAAGCATCAAAAGTACTCAAATCATTATATATGAAATAATTTTTAGCATTCTACTTTCATAATGATTGAAATGTTACACTAAGATTCAGAAACATCTGTGCAAAAAATACAGTGATGTCTAGCCAGATGAATGCACAAAACATAACCCCTGAGGCCTCTGAAGCTATGATGGCAGCCAGTCCAAAATCGCAGCACCCAACTTCCCCAAAGGTAAACAGCCAAAGAGTTCCTTTGACATAACATAGAAAGATTTCTGCCAATTGTTTTATTAAAACATATTTTATACAGTTTAGCTTACTCTGATTTTTGACCTCATACTGATCAATCCTATTGTATTTCTCATTAACAGTATGTTGAGTGGCAGAACAAATCCATCTTGTTCTATCTCATTGTTAATCATGAGGGCTGTGTAAGAAAGATTTTTCTTCTTTTCAGAAAAATGTAATTCCTATGCTAAATGAAGATCCCAAAATTTCTGAGGAAATTTTTTCATCCAAAAAATATAGCCTGCAAAAAATTCACAGGATGTTGTCTATTAACACTATTAATCCATTTATAAATCAAAGCCATTAGTCCATATGAATATCTTCTCACCTCCGCACTCTTCTTTTATCACCACACCACTACTGACATCAATGAAATCACATGGTTAAAATAAGGGGAGAATCAGATCTGTGTGATCATGCATTGGTTTGATATTATTCTTTCACTAATAGTCTGATAACAATTTGAGAATGCTGAGAGTTGTACTATTAATTCAGCTATGCTGACTGTACACTTTTGCTGTTTAAGGAAAGTAGCCACATTTTTTAAAATTTATTATAAAATTAATACCTTTCATACCTAGATATGATGAACACTGATCATCTTGCTAAGCTAACTCTAACTTCTGATGGATGTGACAGTTCAAGTAAAACATTCTGAAACTTTGTCAAAACTCTGCATCACAGAGAACTCAGTTAATTTTGTCTGTTTTGTTTTCCTTTTCCCTTTTGTTTGCACTAATTTGCAAAAATTAGAAATCAAAATAGAAGACTATTTTCTGAATGTATTTGACCTGATATAGAATTGGAGAACACTTAAAGCCTTCCAAAAATCCTGATATTTAAAAAATAATTCTGTATCAGATTTCTGCCTAATTTCAACTGACATTGGAAGTGCACATAACCTTACAAAATAATAAGAGCAAAAGAGATATTTCAACAATTGAGTGAAGCACTTTACACATCCTAAAACAATCTGCAAATTTACTTATCTATTGCAAGTCGTATTTGCCCATCATAAATGGAAAATACTTGCCAAATATGACTTCTTTCATCACTTTTACAGCACAGACAAATTGACAGGGTAGTGACCTGTGCTTAACTTCCTTTTTAACCCATTTATTTCTGGAAGATTGAAATCAAGAGTATAGTGAAGATTCACTATGGGAAGTTAGTGGCTGTGGAGAAAGTATTTTGTGATTGGGATTAAAAAATTAAAAAAAAAAAAAGGAATGTAAATATACTAATTTTAAATGGAAATGGAAGGTAGTGTGCTTCCCAAGAGCATTGTTATAACAATCCACCACAATACTATGTAGTAGACTAGAGTTTCTGCAACCTCCCAAAGGACTCAGTATTTTGGTACAAGCCACAGAAGGCAATGACTTAAGTCAAGACATTCACAGGTTCAATCCCTAAGATAAAATCTAGCAGTTATTCCATTTGTGTATGTCAGTAGAAAATATCTATTAGTAAATCCCTGTGCAAATCCTAACTATGTAGTAGAACAAAGTAGATTTCACCATGCCTATCTTCTACCTAATTGCAAAAATTAAGTGTATTTTAAATTAAAAAGGTTTGTCTTCAGTCTTGGAGTTGGTAATCCACTATAGAAAGTAAATCCTAGCACTTAGTCTTTGCTGTGAAAATGCTTGGGATAAACATATTTCTGAGTAAGAAATGTTACCCTCATGGAAAAACTATGTGGATATATCCTTCACCAAACTATGTTGTTTTAAGCCAGATCATTGGGCAATGAACTCCTCTGCTGGACATGACAACACCAAAGGCAGGGGGGAAAAAGCAATAAATTTCTAAAGTGTTTGTAACCAAATGTATCAGCCCACCTTTTCTACTAATTGATGTTATTTATATCACTTAAGCAAAGACCCAAAAAGTCTGCTGAGGAGGCCTCTGCTATAATTTACATGCAGCCCAGAAACAAGACAAATTTCAAGAAACTCAGGACACCTGTGTAGCATAGTGAACCAAGGTGAGCTCTTTGTCTGACCCATGCCTTGATCCTCTTAGGTAATAGGAACTCAGGGGTATCAGGTGAAAGTGGCTTTGACAGCTCTGGATTACATCAAGGGTCATCTGCATGGTGGCCCTTGTTACATTCTCACCCATGAGAGCAAGTAAGAGTAGACCAGACAAAGAAAGGGGACTCCAGCACAAACCTCACCATCTATTTGGCCAGGGCAAAGATCAGCATGATTACCTGACATGCCCCAAGAGTAGCTGCACTGCCACATCATGATGATCAGCCACCTGAGTCACACAGCTGTCTCTGCAGTACAAACAATCCCAAACGTAAGGTGTATATGCTCTGTTCTGAACTAGACTCTTCAGGAGCCTATGTCTTTCCACATACAAACCTAAAGGACACCAGCGCTCAGAGCTGGGTGCTTTATGGTACAGAAATATGAGCACTCCTCTCCTTTAAGCAATGCACATTTGTAGATGGCATCCTCTTCCTTCACTCTTCTTAAAAGAGACCTCTTATCATGATACAATTTATAACCTGCAGTATTTAAGCACTCCAGGTTCTGGAGACCTTCATTGTTTTTCTTTTCCCTGTTTCCTGCTATTAGCAGATGATATCCTGCACTGGCACTGTGTCTGAAGTTTATACTGTTAGGACTATACAACAATTAACATGTATACAAAAGCCCCAAGGTGAGAAAGAATAGATTTATCAGTGTTTCCAAGTGAATCATCTAAAGCTCTCCTTCTACAAAATGAGATTATGTATATTCCAATTGACATAAGCTTGACAAATTTCCTCCATTAAATCTTAAATACTGAAAATGACCAGGGTTTCAGATTTAGAGACATTAAAATTGAAACATGTTGTGGTCACCTGATCTATTGATAACAGGATACATCTACCTGACAATTTGACTGTACAAATGCTACAAAAGCTTTTTGTTTCCATTGATGCAAGCTGAAAGTGTCCCACAAGCAAACATGCATGGGGCAAGACTTGCTGGGAAGAATGCATCTAAATTATTGTATTCTGGGATTTTTAAATCAGAAAGTAAAGAAAGATTAATTACCCTGGAAAATCACTAGTCTGCACTTAATTTCAGGCAAGGTTTCAATGTAAGATACAACTAGGGACATGTGAAACTCATGTATCATAACTGCTGGCATAGCTTCATGAAACTGACACAAACTTACAATAGCAAGTGCCTATCTGTATTATTTGACTGTGGATTATGAACAACAACAAAATTAATTAATTACTCTCTTAATGTCTTTTCACATAATTAATGTGAAAGTCCTTCCAGTATCCAGAGCCATACAAGGCTATCCTGCAAATTACAAAAAAAATGGATTTTAATTATTCAAATCCAACAATTTTCATACAATTTTAAAAAGCTGCTTGACATGTGATATATGGGCCTTTCCCACTGCTTTTTAACATCCAATTAAACCAGGAAGATTTTCTAGTGGAATAGCAAGTTGGGGTTTTTATTTGACCATTGCTTGTCACTACAGTCAGACCTAAACCAGAAAAAGTAGTCATTTCCATAATTTGCTACACTGATATTTATGGAGCTCATTTCTGCTAAAACCATTGATATGGCTAAAACTCATTTAATCTTGCAACATACTCGCTGATGGAAACCTTCAAGTTTTAGTTTCTGCTAATATCAGTGATTTTTCTAATACTGTCCTAGCCTTCCTTTCTTCCCCAAATGCTCTGATTCTTGGAATGTATTTTCCAGCAAATAGTTTATTTGAACAGAAATTAAATCAAGCTTTCAAATCCTCTGTGGCTTTAGAAATCTCTATGGATTTTTGCAGTTCCAAAATGATAAAAATATTACTCCATTGTACTCTGAAATAAGAAGGTTTCAGGGAGATTTTAAAGGAGCAACCACAATAACTGATGAAAATGTTTTACTCACTCTCATGCTATGCTTCTTGCATTTTGTAGACTCTAAATACCTTTTATGTATTATTAAGTTACCTTGTCCTTATATTGTAGTAATTGAAATAGTGCTGTAACTTACTGTGGTGCCATGCTTAACATTTTAACAATTTGCAAGTAGTCATTACAACTCAGTGGTTTTAGAATAGCCTTGAAGGTGCTCTACATTAACCTTGGCAGTAGCAAGTCCCTGACCAAGATCAGGAATAAATTTAACATCCACTTTTATACACTGTTATTCCCCACATATACTCTGGGTTTGAAGGTGAACGAATACTATACTGTTAAATGCACCTCTGCAGGACTTTGACACATACTGAGACCTCCTAGCTTACACCACCACTGTGAGTAACTGCCTACAGGAAGACTGACAGAAGCACACTTTACAGTGATTGGTAAACACAAGGCTGGTGTATTTTGCAAAAGCTCTTCATTTTTAATGAGCTATTCACTTTCTGCACTCATTTTGTTTAATAGCTTAGCCTACAAACACTCTCTTCTTTTTGGTAGTGAATTACTTTCAGAAATAATAGGGAATTTCAAGCAACATCATATTGCTGGTATTGTTGCTTGAAAATATGGGTCACCATCACCTCATCACCCCATCCTGGCTTCCTCATTAGTGGCACTCTGCATGGAAAACCTCTAAAGACCATTACCACTGTAGTCTAAAGCCAATGTGCCAGCATAATGAAAAACAATTCAGCAGTTCCCTATGCTCTGTTAGTTGTGTTTGTCATAAATGAGTTGTGGAGATTTGGAGTGAATGATCCATATCATATTGAACCGTCCTTTTTATCGCTGACAATTGAAGGTGACTGAAAAGCTGGGTCAGTGTCAGACTGTATCTAATTGGAAACCTTTCCTCATTAATGTTCAACGTTGACTTGTATTAGTTGATGAAATTAGGACCACAGTGGAATGGATTTTATTACACAGAATGAGCTGGTTGAATTCTCTTCAATTTCAATGGTTTTTAACCCCACTTCTGGTTACTCAGAAGGGATTCTAGAAGAAAGTAGTTGTGAGTTGTAGAGGATTAAGAGGAAATTAAGTAAAAGTGTCAGTGCTGCTCAGGAAATTGAATCCAAGTGCATATTTATGCCACATTTAATTCAGCAAATCTTTTGAGCAAATAGATTGCTTAAAATAATCTGGGGTTATTTTGTAAATTTAAATCAGGAGAGAAATTTTTCCCAGGTAAAAGGAAAATTATATTTTTTTCATGGTTTAGAGAGTCAGTTTTGCACTAAGAGAAATATAACAGTCTTTTCAAAATTATCCCCAATCATGAATAACCTGCTTTCATGTTTGCCAGCTATTCCAAGAAGCTGTTAATTGAAGTAAATGGAGAGAAATCTGTAACATTAGAAATGTTAAATATAACTGTGTAAGTCTACAGAATTTATACATTTTTGTTCAATATATTCATGAACAACCTGGATGAAGGAACAAAGTGCACCCACAGAAAGTTTGCTGATGATACAAAACTGGGAGGAGTGGCTTACACACCAGTAGGTTGTGATGCCATTCCGCAAGACATGGACAAGCTGGAACATTATGAATTTCAATAATAAGTGTAGAGTTCTGCACCTAGGGAGTGACAACTGCATGGTTAGGGGTTGACCTACTGGAAATCACGTCTGCAAAGAAGGACCTGGGAGTACTGGTGGACAAGTTCAACAGTAGCCATCAATTGCCAAGAAGGCCAAAGGAGTTGTGAGGTGCATTAAGAAAAGTGTGACCAGCAGGTGAGGGAGGTTCTCCTCATCTTCCACTCTGCACTGCTGCGACCACAGCTGGAATATTTTGTCCAGTTCTGGGCACCCTGATTCAAGGGAGACAGGGAACATCTGGAGAGAGTCCAACAGAGGGACACAAGTATGATTAGGGACTAGAGCATTTTTCTTATGAGGAAAGGCTGAGAGATCTGTGGCTGTTTAGCCTGAAAAAGAGAAGACGGAAGGAGTACTTATTAGTGCTTACAAATATCTAAACAGTGGAGGTCATCAGGAATGGGTTAGGCTCTGTTCAGTAGGGACCAGTGGTATGACAATTATATAAAATAGGAAACAGCAGGTATCATTTCAATTTATGAAAAACCTTCTTTACTGTAAGAGTTACAGAACACTGGAACAGGCTGCCTGGAGAAGTTAGGAGTTTCCTTCTTAACTAAAAAAAAAAAAAAAATTTAAAAAAAAACCTTACTAGACCCAAAATTCCAGTTACTTCTGTATCTCAAAGGCATACCAAAGCCATCATGCAAATACATTCAAGCATATGATCTCAGAAGTTGAGCTTCTAAACAACAAGTTCCACTATTTCCTTTCAACTCTCAAAACTTGCTCTCTGATTCAAACAGGAGCTTGAGCTCTTTTGTCACAGTCTCCTCTTTAGCAGGAGAACTGTCTCCTCCTGTGTTGGGGTGAGAAAGTTCCCACACACACACAAAGAAACCACAGCTAGCTCAGTCAGAAAAGCAGATGAAAGCTATATTTACAGGCATAAATGGAATGCAATGAATATGTACACAAATATACAATATTTACAATATATACAGAAATACACAGCAATGAACGTAATGCAGAAAAGCCTTCTCTCTCCAGCCGGCCAGGGGGTTCCCTGAACCCCCCTCTCTCCCTCCCTACCTCCTCTTTTTTCCCAAAAAGGGTTAGAGAGAGAGAGAAAGGCAATTAAGGAGAAAAATTCTGTTAGCTCAAAGCGTATGAAAGAATTAGTTTTCTTATCTGGTTAGCTTTGTTAATCCAAGGCTGCTCCTGTCCAACAAAGCTCTTGCTTCAGAGAGGGAAAAACCGCCCAGCCCACAGGACAGAGAAGCACAGACTGACCCAGGCTGAACACAGGCAGAACTAACAGAACTTAAACCTACCAATGAAATTAGTTTAGACTATCTTGTTTTTGTTTAAATATCAAAAACATTCAGCCAGAGTGTTCAGCAACTGTCTCTTTCTTAAAGGCACAGCCTAAACCGGTCACACCTCCTAAAGAGGAGACCATCCTCAACAGATCTTGTAGCTATGCTAATTTATAATCAGAAGCACCACATTGTAATCATAAATTCCATAAGAGCATGCAGAAAATTAACAGTGTATAGTGAGAAATAGAGAAATGAGTTGATACCAAATGTTCTTATGTTCTCTAGCAATATAAAATAATACTGCAGTTATGGATTGTCTTAGTGTGTCTTAGTGTGTTGCTGAATTCTGGTTATGCTAGTTTCAAGAAAACTAAGTTATTAGGTTTTGTTCATATTTTAGTGCACTTACACGTTTACATTTTAGAATTAAAACAGAACTTCCATTAGTGTTACTGAAGAAATAGTGATAGGCTTTTTTCATCTGTCATTTTATCTCTATGATAAAACCCCAGAAATTTTCCCACTATTATGGGGAATCCACATTATGAAAAAAAAAAATTATCTCACATACTAGAATGACATTATCACACATTATACCTAGCAGCCAGTGGACAGGATCCTTCCCAGTTGTAGCAATTTACATAATACAATCACTTTCAACTCTTTTTTTCTATCCATGCATCCTGATACTAGTTGCTACTTTGCTTTTCCTCTGTTGATGCTGGGGTTGAATGGCCTGTTATATTCATACTTTGATATCCAAAAATGTTTCTCTGATGTTGTGAAAGATTATAGAGACTTTATATCCCAGTATATAGAGAAATTTTAGCTCAACATAAAATGACAGAATAATCATACCACTGTAATCAATCCCCTTCTAGCCGCTATCTAGAGTGTGATGAATATCTTGCAATGCCAAGATGGTGCTTGGAAATTAACCTTGTTACAATAATTTTATTTTTTTTAATCTCTTAATTTCTGCAAGGTATTCAAAATAACTGTGGCATCATTTAAAGCCTGATAGAAAAAAAGAGAAAAGGAAGCAAAAGTGAAAGTAAAACCAAACACAAATCTCACATCTCTGCTTGGTGGAAAGATCTGGGGTTTCCACAAGTAAATGATAAAAAGCAATTGGCAAAAGAGAAGGAAAAATAATTATTTGTTTACAAAAGAGTGTGACAGCTAAAGAAGAAACACTGACTTCACTAAGAACACCAGTTAATTAAAAGCATTGCTTTGGAAAATGCAGGTACAAATAGATCTGGTTTGATTCTTTCCACTTTTCGAATTATTCCAACCTTCATTTATATATGACTGTATCTGATTTTTACACACACAAGATTAAGATGCATGCCTTGCTAAAATTTGCTACTAATCTCTCCCTTTTTTCTGCCCACCATATTTCTGGACAATACTTCTAAGAAAACACACGACAGGACACAGATAACTCGGAGTTAAACTCACACAGCTTTCTTTCCAAACTGCTTTTTCATGACCTTCCTTGTGAGATTTCAAGTACTGTTTAAGAAGAGCTGCACAAAATTTGTTGGTAACAGACTGGAAATTCATCATAGGCACCTTGTTTGGCCACATTATAAAATAGCATCATCCATCTAACAAAAAAAAATAATGGGTGCACTTTTAATTATAATAATTTGGAAGAGAAAAACATGAGCTGAAAGTGAGGTGAAAAGATCATTCAACAAAATTTGTGATGGTTTAACCCAGCCGCATTAACAAAAACTCAGCTAAACTCAGTCAGGGAAGCAAATGGAAGCTGTATTCACAAACAAAATTACACTCTACAATGGAGTGCAATGAATATGTACAAATATACAGTATTTACAAGATTACACAGGTACTTATAATCAGAAAAATAGCATGGAAACTCCCTTTTCCAGGGGGGAGACTCCCTTGCTTCACCACTAAACTCTCCCTCCCCCTTTTCCTCTGTTTAAATAGAAGAAAAGAGTAAAGAGAATGTTAGAGACAGTTCAGTTTGCTCAAAGAGTTAGTATGCTTATCTTAAAGGTAGCTGATAAGGGTCTTCCAGCAAAGCAGCCAGCATGCCAGCAGCCAGAAGAAAAAGAATGGAATGAAATGGAATGTGAGATGTGACATCCCACACATCTGACCAATGAAATTCATTTAGAATAATCTCTTGGTTTTCCTTTTTACACCTAACTGTGGATTTGTATGTATTTCTTCACTCTCCTGTTTGAAAAACTGCAGCTAATTTTAAAGGCATAGCCTGAAACTGTCAAAATCCACCCCTTCTAAACAATTTCATTGGCCATTAGTACTGTCCTTCTAATCTAAAATAATATCTACACTTCATAAATAAATTTCGCAGTCCATTCTGGCTGTCCTCAACTGTAGATGATTTCAGAAGTCCAAGAAAAAAAGAAACAGGAAAACAGAAAACAGTTTATCTCTACACAGATGAAGTGAAGAAAAGGAATCAGGGACTCCCAGTTGACTCAGGACTCTCAGGGTTCTCAGAGTTTGTGCACTGTAGATTTCTCATGGATTCTTCCTTTGGGTGTGACATCGTATCTGTACAACACTGTGAAGTTAAACTCTTTCAGCTAAAGTTAAATTTCTTTGTGGAATACACTGAATTTCACCATTCTCTTGCATTACCCAGTAAGTGTGACCCGGACCTTCAGCAGAAACCAGCCCTCAGACAGGTTTAGCCTCCCCTGAAGGAGAAAATACCCAAACAGTTTTACCTAACAGATTCTTTTCTCTAACAACAGGAACTCTATCACCTTCTACATTTTGTAGCAAATCTGAGTGTGCAGGTCCAGCTCAATTCACTGAACCTCTACTTTTTACCAGCCAGGTTGCTTGTGCTAAATGTTTCTCCCATTTTTTCAAAGATCCACCCCCACTGGCATTGAGAGTGGTCTTCAGCAAGCCCTTGTAGCATTCAATCTTCCCTGCAGCTGGTGCATAGTAGGGAATGTGGAATATCCACTCAATGTCATGCTTTTTGGCCCAGTTTCCAATGATCCAGTGTTTCCCTCTACCATAGTAGGCACATATTTGGAGCAGGTGTTGGTCAGTTAGAGGGTAGAAGGGCTCTCCAGAGGGACCTTGACAGGCTGGACAGATGGGGCAGAGTCCAACATGATGACATTCAAAAAGTCCAAGTGCCAGGTTCTGCACTTTGGCCACAACAACCTAATGCAGTGCTACAGGTTGGGGTCAGAGTGGCTGGAGAGCGGCCAGGCAGAAAGAGACCTGGGGGTACTGGTTGACAGTAGGCTGAACATGAGCCAGCAGTGTGCCCAGGTGACCAAGAAAGCCAATGGCCTCCTGGCCTGCATCAGGAATAGTGTGGCCAGCAGGAGCAGGGAAATCATTGTGCCCTTGTACTCAGCACTGGCCACACCTTGAGTCCTGTGTCCAGTTCTGGGCCCCTCAATTTAAGAAGGACATTGAGACTCTTGAACATGTCCAGGGAATAGCAATGAGGCTGGTGAGAGACCTCGAGCACAAGCCCTATGAGGAGAGGCTGAAGAAGCTGGTATTGTTTAGCCTGGAGATCAGGAGGCTCACGAGAGACCCTGAAGGGTGGTTGTAGCCAGGAGGGGGTTGGTCTTTTCTCCCAGGCAACCCGCACCAGAACAAGAGTCTCAAGCTGTGCCAGGGGAAGTTTAGGCTGGAGGTGAGGAGAAGGCTCTTCACAGAGAGAGTTGTTAGCCATTGGAATGTGCTGCCCAGGGAGGTGGTGGAGTCACCATCCCTGGAGGTGTTCAAGAAGGGATTAGACCTGGCACTTGGGTGCCATGGTTTAGCAGTCATGAGGTGTCGGGTGACAGGTTGGACTTGATGATCTTTGAGGCCTTTTCTGACCTTGTTGATTCTATGATTCTATCATTCTATGATTGCTTACCAGAACAAGAACGAGGTAGAGTAATATAGTCAATATGCCAGGCCTCACCATACCTGTACTCGGACCATCGATCACCATGCCACAAGGGCTTAATTTGCTTTGCCTGCTTAATAGCAGCACAAATGTCACAGTCATGGATGACCTGCATGATAGCATCCATGGAAATGTCTATGGATCTGTCACGAGCCCACTCGTAGGTTGCATCTCTGCCTTGATGTCCTGATGAATCTTGAGCCCACTGAGCTAAGAATATCTCACCTCAATGTTTCCAGTCAAGATCAAGATCAGAGTCCATGTCTACTTGAGAAACTCTTGCAGCTAAATCTGCCTGATGGTTGTGTTGTTGCTCCTCAGTAGCTTTGCTCTTAGGGATGTGAGCATCAATATGTCTCACCTTCACTGGAATTCTCTCAATTCGATCAGCAATGTCCTGCCACAGGTCAGCTGCCCAAATAGGCTTTCCTTCTCTCTGCCAACCATTCTTTTTCCAGTCCTTTAGCCAATCCCACAGAGCATTGGCTACCATCCATGAGTCAGTGTAGAGATAAAGCTGTAACCATTTCTCACATTCAGCTACATCAAGAGCTAGCTGGACAGCTTTTACCTCTACAAATTGACTGGATTCTCCTTCTCCATCCTTTTCTTCTGCAACTCGGCATGTTGGACTCCACAGTGCAGACTTCCACCTTCTCTTGTGCCTAGACAGACGACAACAACTATTTGTGAACAAAGCATATTCCTTTCCATCATCAGAAAGGTCACTATAAGGCCTGTATCAAGAATAGTGTGGCCAGCAGGAGCAGGGATGTCATTGTACCCCTGTACTCTGTACTGGTTAGGCCACACCTTAAGTCCTGTGTCCAGTTCTGGGCCCCTCAGTTTAGGAAGGACATCGAGACACTTGAATGTGTCCAGAGAAGGGCAACAAGGCTGATGAGAGGCCTTGAGCACAAGCCCTACGAGGAGAGGTGTGGTGGGGTGAGAAAGTTCCCTCCCCACACAAAAAGAAAGAAACCCACAGCTAGCTCAGTCGGAAAAGCAGATGAAAGCTGTATTTACAGGCAGAAATGGAATGCAATGAATATGTACACAAATATACAATATTTACAATATATACAGAAATACACAGCAATGAACACAATGCAGAAAAACCTTTTCCCTCCAACCGGCCAGGGGGGTTCCCTGAACCCCCCTCTCTCCCTCCCTACCTCCCCTTCTTCCCAAAAAGGGTTAGAGAGAGAGAGAAAGGCAATTAAGGAAGAAAAATTCTGTTAGCTCAAAAGCACATGCAAGAATTAGTTTTCTTATCTGGTTAGCTGTTAACTCAAGGCCGTTCCTGCTTCAGAAAGAGAGAAGCCGTGCAGCCCACAGGACAGAGAAGCACAGACTGCACCCAGCCTGAACCCAGACCAGACTGAACTAACAGAACCCATACTTAAAAAATTGCATTCTACAATCTACCAATGAAATTAGTTTAGACTATCTTGGTTTTGTTCAAATATCAAAAACATTCAGACAGAGTGTTCAGCAACTGTCTCTTTTCTTAAAGGCATAGCCTCAACCAGTCACAAGAGGCTGAGGGAGCTGGGATTGTTTAGCCTGGAGAAGAGGCAGCTCAAGGGAGACCTCATTGCTCTCTACAACTTCCTGAAGGGTGGTTGTAGCCAGGAGGGGGTTGGTCTCTTCTCTCAGGCAACCAGCACCAGAACAAGAGGACACAGTCTCAAGCTGCACCAGGGGAAGTTTAGGCTTGAGGTGAGGAGAAAGTTCTTCACTGAAAGAGTCATTCGACATTGGAATGGGCTGCCCCTGGGGAGGTGGTGGAGTCACAATCCCTGGAGGGGGTCAAGAGGGGATTGGATGTGGCACTTGGTGCTATGGCCTAGTCATGAGGTCTGTGGTGACAGGTTGGACTTGGTGATCTTTGAGGTCTCTTCCAACCTTGGTGATACTGTGATACTGTGAGTATCTTCCTCAGCACTAACTATTTACTCTCTCCTCTGGAGGTTTAATACAGTTGGTACCTTCAGGCCAACTTGTGATCACCTCCACCAGACCAGGTCTTTCAAAGATTTCCAGTTTGAGCTCTCTGTGTTATGAGGGCCATCCACTTAGACCATGTGAAATCTGTGGCATGATGTGGTGTGGAACCTTTGTCTTTGAACATCCAATTCAAAACTGGTAATCTGGGAGCTAAGAGAAGTTGTGACTCAGTTCCAATTACTTTGGAAGCAGTTTTCACTCCTTCATGGACAGCTAGAATCTCTTTCTTTGTTGGAGTATAGTTTGCCTCTGAACCTCTGCATCCTCAACTCCAGAAACCATGTGTCTCACCTGGAGCTCTTTGCCACAAGCAGCAGGTTGGACCATTGTCACTTGCAACCATGTACAAAATGTTCTTTATGTCTGGACCATCTTGGACAGGTCTCAGACCCATTATTTGAACTACTTCTTGCTTTATCTGGTCAAAGGCTGCTTGTTGTTCAGGTCCCCACTGGAAACTGTTTCTCTTTCAAGTCACATCATACAGAGGTTTCACAATCTGACTGTATCCAGGAATGTGCAGTCTCCAAAATCCCACTATCCCCAAGAAACGTAGAGTTTCTTGCTTGTTCATGGGATTTGCCACCATAGAGACTCTGTTTACCACAGCCACTGGAATGTGTCGGCGTCCATCCTGCCACCGCACTCCCAGAAACTGGATCTCTCTGGTAGGTCCTTTCACCTTGTCTCACTTGATGGCGAAACCTGCATTCAGAAGAATGTCAATGATTTTGTTACCTTTCTCGAAGATTCTTCAGCAGTTTTACCCCAGACGATGATATCATCGACGAACTGGTTGTGTTCTGGAGCACCACCTTTCTCCAGGGCATCATGGATCACTGCATGACAGATGCTTGAACTGTGAACACATCCCACTGGCAATCTGTGAAAGGTGTACTGGACTCCTCTCCAGGTGAAAGCAAACTGAGGCCTGCATTCCTCTGCTGTGGGAATAGAGAAGAAAGTATTAACAATGTAGCATACCATTTGCCCTCTTTGGATTCTAGCTCATACTGCAGTTCCATCATGTCTGGTACTGCTACACTCATAGGTGGAGTTACTTCATTCAGGGCACAGAAGTTGACTGCCAGACACCAGTCTCAATTCTGCTTTCACACAGGCCACACTGGATTGTTGAAAGGTGAATGAGTTTTGCTGACGACTTTCTGACTTTCCAACTGACAAATAAGATTCCGAATGGGCAACAAAGAGTCACGGTTGGTTCTGTATTGTCTGTGATGCACAGTCTGAGAAGCAGCCAGCAACTTGAAAACCTCTATCTCATGTTGTCCCACAACTGCAGATTCATCAGAAAGCTCAGGTCTAATAGACAGCTTCAATTTTTGCCCATCAGTTTCTACAGATGCTACTCCAAAAGCCTATTTGTAGAGTCTTTGAAACGCCCTTCTCTCAGAAAATCAATTCCCAAAATATAAGGTGCATCAGGTCATGTCACAAGAAGATGCTTCTTCCACTCTTTACCAGGTAAACTTATATCAGCTTCTATCTTAGTTAACTCTTGAGATCCACCAGTGACTCCCAGAATAGTTATAGGCCCTGATGCCTGATAATTTGATGGCATTATGGTGCACTGAGCCCCTGTGTCAACCAAGGCCCTGTACTTCTGAAATTGTGAAGTGCCAGGCCACTGGATGTACATATCCCAATAGATTCTGTTGTCTCCATTATTCCTTCTCTCCCCCTGGCGGGAAGCAGGGCACCCCTAGTTATGGGGAACATGCCCACATGTGCAATGAGCATAGTGTGCAGTGTTAGAACTGGAGCCACTGATGGAGCTTTTAGATTTGTTCTGGGAAACTGTAGAAGTAACAGCTACCCTTCTGGTATTGCTACCTCGGGTTCTGCCACTCTGTAGCTCCCTCAGTCTCCTGAAAAGATCAGAAGTTGGTTGACCATCCCATCTGTTCATGTTCTCACCAAACTGACCACACAGAGTTATCCAAATACTCCCACATGATTGCCTCTGTTGTCTGTTTTGGTTTGACCTGTTTTTGAATGACCTCCTTGGAGGATGTCTGTTTCTAGCAGCTGAAACTTGTATCCATCCGAAGGAAGAAGAATTGGAATTACCTCCCTGTGCCAATTTGGATATGGAATTTTTAAATTCCTCCTTCAGCTCTTTCATGCAATTCTCAATTTTTCAATGGCTGAAACCAAAGAAACAAATGTAAGACTATCCTCCAGTTGCCTCATTTGGTCATTGAAATGGCCAATCATAGGAGGAGCTCCACCACAATTTCTTGCCACAGTTCTGCTTGCCATAATATTTGCATAATTAGGAGGAGCAAGTTTGATGAGCTTTTTTGCAAGACCAGTTCCCACAGGAATTTCATCAGGATTCAGAGTACCATGGTCTCTATACATCACCTGGCAAACAGCAGACTCTCTCAAATGCTTAATTCCATCATCATGGTGTTCCAAGGCTTAGGATTCCATGGAAGGTCATCTCAGGATGGGTATCTCATAAGAGCTGTCAGTAAAAAGCGTGTCCACAGAGAGACCTTACCAAGACACCTGCCTAGATGTCTATCTATTCCACTATCTTCTGAGAGAGTTCCTAGCTGACATGCTTACTTGTCTCCCACTATTAAAGCTGGTGAACCTGTATCAAAACACCTGCCAAGCCAGGTTACAATTGTCTCATTCTCTGCTCTGATGTAATGCTTTCTCACATGCCTTATTTCTTGTCTAGGAGCATTTGCTGTTTGGATGTCATCATCTTGCTCATCATCTGTCTCATCTTCCTGTAGCTGCTATCCCCATTCTCCTGATGCTACTCTCCCAAAGATCTCTTTAAGTTCAGAAGCACATCCTTTAGCTGCTGTCTTACCAGAACCTGTATCCTGTCCTGCATCTCCAATATTTTCCACCATTTTGGTTTGAGAGCCAACCAGAACTGGCAATCGGGACCACTCCGCTTGGACTGTGAGCTTTCTGCTTGGCTTTCGCTTTCCTTTCAGGGCTTTGCTGGTCGGGAAGACTCGGGGTTAGCAGGGAGGTCCAGCAGGATCATGCTCTCGAGAGTCTGTTCGGGAACGGGAGCGTGATATCAGCTGTGGGAGGTTTAAATCCTGCCGTGCGCATGCTGCCACTTTGGTTTGAGAGGCTTCCTGCTGCTCACATAAATTAAAAAAAAAATAATAAATTTTTTTTTCTTTTTTCAATTGAATGCTGAACCATGGTTGTCACTCTCACGAAGGGTAGAAAAACAGCATCTACCCAGACAGACTTGCTGCATCAGCATGCAGGAGTCCAGGCTGCCAGCTGCAGTGAGTGCTTGAGCCTGGCACTTGGAATAGAGGGGGAAGGAGAGAACACCTGTGTCAGATGTGACCAGGTGAACTTTCTCCTCAGTCTGGTGGCCAAGCTGAAGGACAAAGTGGCCGAGCTGAAGGAGGAGGTTTCTAGGCTCAGGTCAATAAGGGATAGTGAAAAGGAGTCAGATATGTGGGAGAAGGCTCTGCAGATCTCCCCTGCTGAGGGAAGGGTCCCTGGAAACAGGGAGGGATGGATACAGGTCCCTGCCAGGGGTGGCAAGGGAAATCCTCCCCGGCCCTTTCCTCCTCCTCCACTGCCCATAATAAGTACAAGGCCCTGCAGGCCAAGGGCTGTAGGGATGAGAGGGCTGAGGAGCAGCCATGTGGGGGGGAGCCTAAGGCCAAGCGGTCCCCACCAACTATAACAACCAGCTCCACAAAGAAAAGGAGAAGGGTTATAGTTGTTGGGGACTCTTTCCTTGGGGCTACTGAGAGACCCCTATGTCGTCCCAACCCATCCCACAGGGAGGTCTGATCCTTACCTGGGGCACGGGTTAGGGACATCGCAAGGAGACTCCCAAAGTTAACCCATCCCACTGACTATTACCCTCTGCTGGTAATACAAGCGGGGAGTGATGAAATTGATAAGAAGGGCAGCAGGGCAATTAAAAAGAAGTTCAAGGCCCTTGGACAATTGATTGATGGGGCAGGAGTTCAAGGAGTGGTCTGCTCAGTTCCCTCAGTGGCAGGGGTGTACACTGAGAGGAAAGGGAGAACCCACACCATCAACAATTTGCTCAGGGGATGGTGCCAGCAGCAAAATTTTGGTTTCTTCGATCACAGGGCAACTTTTACTGCACCCAACCTGCTGGGACCTGATGGGGTGCCATTATCTAGAAAAGGTAAGAGAGTCCTAGCACTAGAGTTGTCAGGGCTCATTAAGAGGGCTTTAAACTATATCTGAAGGGGGTGGGTGAGAAAATCAGTCCCTCTGTAGAGGAAAGAGTGGGGCACAGATTAGGGTCAACAGAGAAATCGAGAGCCCAGCTGAAGTGCATGTACACCAATGCACACAGCATGGGCAATAAGCAAGAGGAGCTGGAAGTCCTGGTCCAGCAGGGTGACTATGATATAGTTGCCATCTCAGAAACATGGTGGGATGACACACACGATTGAAGTGCTACACTGGGGGGTTACAGGCTCTTCAGGAGAGACAGGCAAGGGAGAAGAGAAGGCGGGGTGGCTCTGTATATTAGGGAGTCACTCTCTGCCACAGAACGTGAGGTGGAAAATGAAGGGATTGAGAGCCTGTAGGTTAAAATCAGATGGCAGCCTAACAAATCTGACATCCTGGTTGGAGTCTGTTATAGACCACCCAAACAGGATGAGGAGGCAGACAAATTATTCCATAAGCAACTGGAGGCTGTCTCAAGATCATCAGATCTTGTCCTTGTAGGTGACTTAACCTGCCAGATATCTGCTGGGCATTAATTCAGCAGAGACGAGGCAGTCCAGAAGATTCCTGGACCACGGAGGACAGCTTCCTGATGCAACTGTTAAGTGAGCCTACCAGAGGTCAGGCTCTGCTTGACCTGCTGTTCTCCAATAGAGAAGGGCTGGTGGGAGACATGACCGTGGGAGGCTGTCTAGGGTGCAGTGACCACGAGATGGTGAAGTTTTCAATATGCAGGGAGATAGGGAGGAGCACCAACAGAAACTTCACCTTGGACTTCTGAGGGCAACTTCAGCCTGTTTAAGAAACTTATTTGCAAAGTTCCCTGGGAGCAGCCCTCAGAACTGAGGGGTCCCAGGATGGTTGGATCTATTTCAAACAGGAGCTCTGAAGGCACAGGAACTGGCAGTTCCCATCTGCCGAAAGATGAGCCTGCAGGGAAGGCGACCGGCCTGGA
>CM026897.1:44109443-44142333 GCA_015227895.2 Colaptes auratus
GCTGGATCCACAGCTCCAGCATCTGTCACGCAGTGATCCACGATGCTCTGGAGAAAGGTGGTGCTCGAACACATCCGTTCATCGATGATATCATCGTCTGGGTAAACTGCTGAGGAAGTCTTCAAGAAAGGTAACAAAATCATGACATTCTTCTGAGTGCAGGTTTTGCCATCAAGCGAGACAAGGTGAAAGGACCTACCAGAGAGATTCAGTTTCTGGAGTGCGGTGGCAGGATGGACGCCGACACATTCCACTGGATGTGGTAAATAGAGTCTCTACCATGAAAATCCCATGAACAAGCAAGAAACTCTACGTTTCTTGGGATAGTGGGATTTTGGAGACTGCACATCCTGGATACAGTCAGATTGTGAAACCTCTGTATGATGTGACTCGAAAGAGAAACAATTTCCACTGGGACCTGACAACAAGCAGCTTTTGACCAGATAAAGCAAGAGGTGGTTCAAGCAATGGGTCTGGGACCTGTCCGAGATGGTCCAGACATTAAGAACATTTTGTACACGGCTGCAAGTGACAATGGTCCAACCCGTGCTTGTGGCAAAGAGCTCCAGGTGAGACACGTGGATGACCTCTGGTTTCTGGAGTAGAGGTTACAGAGGTTCAGAGGCTAATTATACTCCAACAGAGAAAGAGATTCTAGCTGCCTATGAAGGAGTAAAAGCAGCTTCTGAAGTGATGGGAACTGAATCACAACTTCTCTTAGCTCCAGATTACCAGTTTTGAATTGGATGTTCAAAGGCAAAGGTTGCACCCCACATCATGCAACAGATTCTACCTGGTCTAAGTGGATGGTTCTGATAACACAGAGAGCTCGAATGGAAATCTTGAAAGACCTGGTCTGGTGGAGGTGATCTCAAGTTGGCCTGCGGTACCAGCTGTACTAAACCTCCAGAGGAGAGAGTAACTCGTGCTGAGGAAGCTCCTCCTTACAATGACCTTTCTGATGATGAAAAGAAATATGCTTTGTTCACAGACGGTCCCTGTCGTCTTGTCGGGAACAAGCGAAGGTGGAAGTCGGCAGTGTGGAGTCCAACACGCCGAGTTGCAGAGGCAAAGGATGGAGAAGGAGAATCCAGTCAGTTCGCAGAGGTAAAAGCTGTCCAGTTAGCTCTCGACGTAGCTGAACGTGAGAGGTGGCCAAAGCTTTATCTCTACACCGACTCATGGATGGTAGCCAATGCTCTGTGGGGTTGGCTAAAGAACTGGAAGAAGAATGGTTGGCAGAGAAAAGTAAAGCCTATATGGGCAGCTGACCTGTGGCAGGACATTGCTGATCGAATCGAGAGAATTCCAGTGAAGGTGAGACACATTGATGCTCACATCCCTAAGAGCAAAGCTACTGAGGAGCAGCAACACAACCATCAGGCAGATTTAGCTGCAAGAGTTTCTCAAGTAGACATGGACTCTGATCTTGATCTCGACTGGAAACACCGAGGTGAGATATTCTTAGCTCGGTGGGCTCATGATTCGTCAGGACATCACGGCAGAGATGCAACCTACCAGTGGGCACGTGACAGATCCACAGACATTTCCATGGATACTATCACCCCAAGTCATCCATGACTGTGACATTTGTGCTGCTATTAAGCAGGCAAAGCGACTTAAGCCCTTATGGTATGGTGACAGATGGTCCAAGTACAAGTATGGTGAAGCTTGGCAGATTGACTACATCACTCTACCACGTTCTCGTTCTGGTATGCAGTATGTGCTTACTGTGGTAGAGGCAAACACTGGATGGTTGGAAACTTATCCAGTTCCACATGCAACTGCACGCAACACCATTCTGGGTCTGGAGAGACAAATCCTGTGGAGACACGGAACCCCAGAGAGGATCGAGTCAGACAACGGAACTCACTTCAAAAACAATCTTGTAAAGAGCTGGGCAAAAGAGCACGGCATTGAGTGGATATTCCACATCCCCTACTATGCACCAGCTGCAGGGGAAGATTGAACGCTATAACGGTTTGCTGAAGACCACTCTTAAAGCCATGGGGGTGAATCTTTGTAAAACTGGGAAAAGCATTTAGCACAAGCAACCTGGCTGGTAAATAGTAGAGGTTCAGTGAACTGAGCTGGACCTGCACACTCAGATCTGCTACAGAAAGTAGAAGGTGATAGAGTTCCTGTTGTTAGAGAAAAGAATCTGCTAGGTAAAACTGTTTGGGTGTTTTCTCCCTCAGGAGAGGCTATACCTGTCCGAGGGGTGGTTTCAGCTGAAGGTCCGGGTCACACTTATTGGGTAATGCAAGAGAATGGTGAAATTCAGTGTATTCCACAAAGAAATTTAACTTTAGCTGAAAGAGTTTAATTTCAGAGTGTTGTACAACTACACCACACCCAAAGGAAGAATCCTTGAGGAATCCACGGTGCATGAACCCTGAGAACCTGAGAGCCCTGAGTCAACTGAGAGTCCCTGTTTCCCTGTTTCCCTTTTCTTCGCTTCGTCTGCAAAGAGACAAACTGTTTTCCATTTTTCTTGTTTCTTGGACTTCGGAATCATCTACACCTGAGGATAGCTGGAATGGACTATGAACTTTACTTACAAATTGCAGATATTGTTTTAGATTGGGTGGACAGTATGAACAGCCAGTGAAATTGTTTAGAAGAGGTGGATTGTGACCGGTTTAGGCTGTGTCTTTAAGAAAGAGACAGTTGCTGAACACTCTGGCTGAATGTTTTTGATATTTGAACAAAAACAAGATAGTCTAAACTAATTTCATTGGTAGATTGTAGAATGCAATTTTAAGTTTGGGTTCTGTTAGTTCAGTCTGGTCTGGGTTCAGGCTAGGTGCAGTCAGTGCTTCTCTGTCCTGTGGGCTGAACGGCTTCTCTCTTTCTGAAGCAGGAACGGCCTTGAGTTAACAGCTAACCAGATAAGAAAACTAATTCTTGCATACGCTTTCGAGCTAACAGAATTTTTCTCCTTAATTGCCTTTCTCTCTCTCTCTAACCCTTTTTGGGAAAAAGGGGAGGTGGGAGGGAGAGAGGGGGTTTCAGGGAACCCCCCTGCCGGCTGGAGGGAAAAGGCTTTTCTGCATTGTGTTCATTGCTGTGTTTTCCTGTATATATTGTAAATATTGTATATTTGTGTATATATTCATTGCATTCCATTTCTGCCTGTAAATATAGCTTTCATCTGCTTTTCCAACTGAGCTAGCTGTGGTTTCTTTCTTGTGTGTGGGGGGGAACTTTCTCACCCCACCACACCAGGGAGGTGGTTGACGCCCCGTCCCTGGAGGTGTTTAAGACCAGGCTGGATGAGGCTCTGGCCAGCCTGATCTAGTGTAGAGTGTCCCTGCCCATGGTAGGGGGTTTGGAACTAGATGATCCTTGTGGTCCCTTCCAACCCTAACTGAAACTATGAAACTATGAAACTAAGACCCAGGTAATTATAGACCCATTGGCCTAACATAAATTCCTGGGAACGTTATGGAACATATTCTCCTGGGCACTATTACAAGCAAACAGAAAAAAGTGATAGGGGAAAGCCAACATGGATTCACCAGGTGTGAGTCATGTATCGGCGACCAATATGATCTAGTATTGCTCCTTTATTGTTCCAGCATTGTGTAGCTATAGTGCAAGCATAGTGAGTATAGTACAGCAAAGTGAAGTGAAGTGAAGAAGAAAATGAAGTGCATATTAAGGGAACTTCTACAACTATATAAACTCAGGGAGCATCGTTGGCATAGCTTCATTGGTTCCCCACGAGTGACCACACATCGCACTATTATAGACTATTGGTCAAACTACTAACAAGATGCGAGGTTGTTGATGCAGGTGCATGTCCTGTTATTCCCAGATAACTTTCTGTGTTCATAGCTACCAGTGTCCTGCTTTATTAGTTACATGCTGCAGGCACAGCACTGTTTTGCTACACTGCTAGCAACTTTTGCACTTATGCTGAGCACAGCCTACCACCATGTCAGGCTCTAAGCCTACATTGCCAAATTGCTCATGCTGCTCATCGCTGGCATTGCCACAGTCATGCATGACAAACCTGATTGCCTTCCATGACAAGGTGACACACTCAGCTGATGAGGGGTGAGTAGTAGACGTTGTCTGTCTGGATCACTCCAAATCTTTCAATGTAGTTTCCCACAGCTTCATCCTTGAGAAGGACCCAGACAAGTGATCTGTGTGGTGGGTGGGGAACGGGCTGATAGGCCCTACCCAGAGAGTAGTAATAAATAGCTCTTTATCAGACTGGCAGCCTGTTTATTGTGGGGTCCTCCAGGGATCAATATTAGGCCCAATGCTATTTAATATCTTCATTAATGATTTAGATGTTTGAATTAAAAGCACTGTGATGATGTTTGCTGATGACACAAAATAAGTGGGGAAGTTAATGCCCCAGAATGTAGAGCTACCCTCCAGGAAGATCTTGACAGGCTGGTAGAGTGGGCAAGAAGGAACTGTATGAAATTTAATGAGATTTAATGAGGCCAAATGTAGGTCTTGCACTTGGGAACATATAACCCAAGAAGGCAGCTCAGGTTGGGAGGCACATGGCTTGAAAGCAGCACTGAGGGGAGGGACCTGTGGGTCTTGGTGGACACAAAGATCAACATGAGCGTGATGCAGTGACAAAGAAAGCCAACAGGATGTTGAGTTGCATTAATAAGGGTATCTCAAGTAGGGATAAAGATGTCATTCTCCCACTCTACTCAGTGCCAGTCAAGCTGGATCATGAGAACTCTGCAGTTTTGGTCCCTGCTATACAAGACGGATGCAGACAGGCTGGAAAGGGTCTAGAGGACAGCCACAAGAATCAAAGGACTGGAAAATCTGTCAGATGAAGGAAGACTGAGAGAACTGGGTTTGTTCAGCCTTGAGAAGAGAAGGCATAGGGAATACCTCATAACCATGTACAAGTACATAATGGGCAGCTGCCTTGAGGAGGGAGACTCCCTTTTTATAGAGAGTTGGATGGCAAAGGCAAGGGATAGTGTAGACAAGTTTCTACTGGGGAGATTTGGACTGGGTTGCAGAATTATTTTTGTTATGATTCAAACTCTTAAACATTGGAATAAACTCCTGAGGAAGGTGGAGGATTCAAGTTTCAAGGCCCAGCTTGACAGGGTGTTGGGCCATCATATTTAAACTATATTCTTAACCTGAAAGGTTGGACTAGATATTCCTTGAAGTGTCTTCCAGCCTGGTATTCTATGAATCTATGAATATATGAAACTGGAGATCTGCAAGGGCAAAGCTTGTTATGAGAACAAGAAACAATCTTACATAATTAATTCTTAGCTTTTCTCTTTTTTTTTTGTAGAAGAAGCTCAGCAGCCTAGAGTATTCTGACTTCATCTAAAAGTATGCGTGGTGGGTTGAAATTTCCCCCCCAACATTAACTTTGCCAGACCAGCTCAATCGGAAGAAAATGAAAGCTGTATTTACAAGCAAACTACAATCTACAATGAAATCCAATTAATATGTACAAAATATACAGTATTTACAGTATTTACACATATTTAAAATTAATAAACATCACAATAGCCCCCCAGTCAAAGACCAAGGGAAGCTACTAGCTTCTTTTTTTTCTGCTCCCCCCACCTCCCTGTCCAAAAGGGAGAAGAGAAAGGAGCAAAGAAAATTGCTGTTAGACTTAACCAAAACAATGCAGCCATGGTCAAGCAGAAGCAAGTTAGTATCTCTCCTGAGTGAAGAAGAGAAGAAACAAGAAGAAAGAATTGTTTTGGTACAACCAGTCTTATGGTAGATATCTCTCCAATGCAATTGTTTAGAATTATCTTTATTTTCCTTTTCATATCCAATAGTGATTTATCTACATTTTACTACTTTTCTGCTCAAGATCTGTGAAAAAAAATTTAAAGGTATAGCCTCAAATTACCACAGTTTGCTTTTGGTTTATAAGTGAAAATCAGCTCCTGTAGGGAAAACAATGTAACAAATTCAAAATAGGAATGGGCATCTCTTGCACATAGATGCTCCTTATAATTAACAGGAAACAGTGTTGATGAGAGTGTTAACTAGGCATTCAGGGAAGATAACCAGTGGAGGAGAGCATTATGTTTATAGAATTGGTCAGAGGTGTTTCCTCAATGTACTGTAACATTTACAGAGTAGAAAGGGAAAACAACAGAAGTAGCAAAGCTCTAATATGGGGGGTCTATTTCTGGGAATTCACCACCAAGATATTTTTACAGTAGTGCAATGCCAACTACTTCTGATTCACAGAGATCAGAATTACTACTGTGTTTTTCCATAGAAGCATTATTATTACCATTTTGTTATATTAGAAGCTTCTCTAATGTCTCTAAAATTCAAGATCAGCTGCAATGCTGTATTCCACAGTTAAATTACAACTGACATATTCCACTGTAGGTATCCTGTTGTAGTTATCAGAGGGCCTTATAGGAACCCCATTTGCTACAGTCTGAGAAGTAGAACCACTTACAAAGAGAGGCAGAAATATTTACCCATCTGTATTAGCTTTGGTTATATTTCTAATAGGCTCAATTGCTTAAAGAACTTTCTCTTTCCCTCTGAATCTTCATCACAGTCAGATCTAATTTTGATGGCCTTTTGGGCAGCTAAAAGGCAGAGTGATTGATCTGGGAGCGAAGGACTGCTGAGATTGATTTTCCATCTTGTCATTCTGGGGTAGCTTACAGCCTTGGTACTTTCCTTTCAATTGGGGAAGGAAGCAAAAAGGAAAGGACAACAGTCTCAGCTGTATGTTCAAACTGTAAGCCCTCTTGAGACTCAGGGGTGACCTTATTGCTCTCTACAACTACCTGAAGGGAAGTTGTGGACAGGTGGAGGTTGGTCTCTTCTTCTGGGCAGACAGCACCAGAACAAGAGGACACAGTCTCAAGCTGCACCAGGGGAGGTTTAGACTGGATGTTAGGAAGAAGTTCTATACAGAGAGAGTGATTGCCCATTGGAATGGACTGCTCAGGGAGGTGGTGGAGTCACCATCATTGGAGGTGTTCAGGAGGAGACTTGATGGGGTGCTTGGTGCCATGATCTAGTTGTTTAGGTGGGTTGGATTGGTTGATAGGTTGGAAGTGATGATCTTAAAGGTCTCTTCCAACCTGGTTTATTGTATTATTATATTGTATTACTGTATTATTGTAATACGTGTGATCTACCTATCCTGGGTCTGGTATGAAAAAGTCAGCCATTTGCAAGTTTTTGTATGTTTTTTTTTTATATTGCAGATGAGCTGAGGGGGGTTCATGATTTGGGAGCCAAAGTGTGTCCTTCTCATTCTGCTTTTCAGTGCCTAAACCAGGATCAGTCAAAGGGCATTCTCCTCAGCCCTTCTGCCCTCTTCCTGAAGGAGAGCTCTGAACATTAAAGGTTGTTTCTATCAGGGCCTAATGTCCTTTCAGTTCATTCCTATTTCCTTACCTTTAGAAAAGCATATGCAAGAGAAGTCTTGATACTCCTCCTATGAACCTAACACTCTTTTACTTCAGCTTCCTCCTCAAATTTTATCCCTTCAATGAAAATGGCAGGAGTATAAATAAATACTCTATTACTTTCATAAAACATAAAAATATGTAGGTGTTCCTGAATTGCAGTTTTGATGCATAAATATGCCTGACATTTCTTCTATATATATGTCAATAAAACCAACTGTGTTTCCCATCATATAGAAAATACAAAAATGAAGAGTAGCTTGGTACGTTCTTATTTCTTTTCTTTGTCTTCACATGCATAACCCTTGCTCATACTATAATAAAGGTAGGATAATAAACCCTTTCAGGCAACCACTGAATCTCTTTGTTTCTGTTAGGAACTCGGTAACTTGGGGAGTAGTCACATAGTGAGTTAAGTCATGAACGCAAAACAGAATCAGCATTTCATGGTCTAAGAATTCATAAACAAAAACAATGGAAAAAAAAGCACACCAAAACAGTAACAAAATAGACATAGATGGTGCCTTGGCTTATCCAATGAGTTGAGGAAGAGTGAACTCAGTTGTACCAGTCAGGCTGGAAAAGACTGAGTAATAGCCATGGAGAGACAAAGGTGGGAAAAAAAATTATAATCCTTTTGTCATTGTTTAAATACTCACCTAATCATTATGGCTGTTTTTTTTCCTGTTTCTTTTTTTTGCCTTATTGAATAATGAGTTCTTGAAAGAAAGTGACAAGAAAAAGTATGAATAACAAAAAAGCTTCCTCTGTGTTTGATGTGCATACCAGTCAGGAAATACAACTTATTCACAGGTATGGAAAACACCCTTCCATGTCTGTAAAAAAAAATTTAAAAAATTAAAAGGAATTAGAAAATCCAGTGTTCAGTTTTATACTAATGTCAGTCAGTAAACATGCAATCATAGACGTACATGGATAAATATAAACCTGTTCAATTCATCTTCAATTGAAACTCTGATGTAAGCCACTTGGCACTAAGAGGCTTGCTAAGCTCCCAAACTGACTCTTGAATTAGTATAGCTGACCCTGATGTACTTAGCTGCTTTCATACTAACTAGGTGATCAATTTTATTTTATTGTAGTGCTTAAAAATGTGTCGTCCTGCTTCAGTGTATGCTTGTTCTTATTTTTTCATGAATAACTAACAATCAAAAAGGACAGAAGGTTGTTTGGGTTTTTTAAGTAACTTCTCCAACTCCCATTAATCATCCTTGATTGGCTGCAAAATCTCCAGGGTTACCATCATTCTTTGAAGCTCCACTTAGTGTCATCTGGCTAGTTTCTATTTGCTGAGTATGCCGGTGAGAGGATTGACATGGCCATTGAAAAAACACACCTTGGTATGCTTTTTGTACTGAACTTTCATTTGTAATGTTCTTATCTCACTATTTTATAGAAATTTACAATTATAGAACCAACACAGTTGTTGATACAGTAATAATTATCTCATGGTACTTTATACATTGCAAGTGTTGTACAAACTTCTCTATTGCAAGATAGGTAGTTATGAGTTATTCCAATTTTATACTCAGGGAAAGTAAGACATGCAAACCCCTGATCCTGCAGCATTCTGAGCTCCAGTAAGTGAAATGCAGTGGGGATTAAAGGAGTGTGTTACTTTAGGGAAGTCTTTAGTAGTTCCCCAGGTTTGCAATCAAGTGTTTATTAAATGGTTATATTTAGTAAAGCAATATTTTTCACTGAATCTCCTGTTAAGACTAGTAGAATCTCTGCAATTGCTCAGAAGGTATGACTTTTACAGCCACTGCTCTGACGGCGGCTGCTGGACACATGCAGAGTGCATGATTTCTCAGCTGACCAATTACTTAGCACACTGAGTAGAGCAAAGCAGTAACATTCCATATGTGCCAAGAACAACATCCTCACACTGGCACCCTTTGATTGGAACATGCTGCAGAAGCCACTTCCTTAACACACTGGCACCTCTTATTGGGAAAAGATTTTAGCTTATATATGTGGCTGGATTTTACTGGTTAAGTGATTGGTAACAAAGAATATAAAAACAACCACTTTGAGCAATAGTTATCTTCAGTTAAGGGAGCTGTGGTTAGGGACTTACAGTAGGAATGGAATGGGGGATTGGAGCTGCTAGGAAGTTCTGCTTTTGCTAGTTCACTACTTCTTCTGGATAGGGCTTCAGTGTGGGGATGCTGCAAGG
Organism: Colaptes auratus; assembly: GCA_015227895.2. Lineage (NCBI taxonomy): Eukaryota > Metazoa > Chordata > Aves > Piciformes > Picidae > Colaptes > Colaptes auratus. Next base: position 44,119,056 of record CM026897.1, read on the forward strand.
GACATGCTTGGGACTTCTGTTAGCTACTTCATCGAAGGCCTCACAGCACTTCTTCTGTAAGTGGGACTCTGAGACTCTGTAATGCAAGGGATTCTACACACAGAAATAAAGAGCTTCTGGGAAGACTCCTGAGATTCTCTGTATTTCTCTCTATATTGGAATCTCCTTGCTACACAGCAACAGGGTTTGTGCCTTCATTCATCACCCAATGGTGGCCCAAACTGGGAAGATTATAATAATTGTGAGATTATTAGACCCTTAAACATGAGGATCTCAGGATGTCAAGAATTAATTTCATGTCAAAATGGGAGCTTTTAAGCTCCTGTCATTCTCTCAATTTGCTCATGGAGCTCTGACACCCACTCCTCAGTACTTCTTCAAACCTCTTCTCTTTTTTTGCACTCTTTGGTGCCAATAACGGACCTGAGAAACAAAAATTACGATAGATTCAAGACTTTTCAGCACTGGAAATAATTCTATAATGCTGATAGGAAACTTAGAGATGACTTAAGAGTTCTTCATATGAGAAGGGTAAGAATCTCAGAATAGAATCATAGAAGCATTTAGGCTGGAAAAGACCATAAAAAAAATCAGTGAGTACAGTCTCAAACCTAACACTGCTATGTAGTGTCCCTTAGTACTACATCTACACATTATTAATATCTCCAGAGAATCACTCTCCAGAGAATATGAGACTTGTTGTGTATTAAATATGTAGTCATCTCCAGGCTAATTTAAATCTAAACTAAAAATTAACTTTAATATAAATAATAAACAGTAATGAGGGAAATGAGGTATAGATATCCACATAGACTATGATATACACACTGTGTATGTACTTTTCAGTCCTGATAGATTTTTACAGCTTGAACAGAGTCTTCACTGCTAAAGGTTATAGTTAGTTTAGATATGCTCCCCAATGCTAAAGTCGAATCATTCCAGAACTGTATAAATAGCCCTGGGGTAAACTGATGGAGAGTATCTGTACATCTGTGTTTCAGTCACCTCTGGAACTACAAGCAGGTTGATGATCTCCCTTTACAGATTCTCTACAGAGAAAACATTCACAACTTTACACTCTGCAAGATAAATTCCTCAAATATTCCGAATCCAGTTTATCAAAAATACTTCCCACTCTTAAAAAGGATTGAAAATCTAAGCAGTAAATGTAACAATGAACAGTGAGACTGACAGTATTTGGTCAAGTATGATCTCCATGTCTGCTTTTTCTGGCTATACCTATTATCTGAAACAACACTTTAATTCTATTCTCCAAACTCATTTTACTAGATCAAAGAAGGCCTTAGCTTATTCTTATCAATTTTTTATCACTGATAGACAGCAGGATCAAGTGCATGATCAGCCAGTTTGCAGATGTTAATAAGCTAAGCGGTGTTGTCAATCTGCCAAGGGGATGAGATGTCATCCACAAGAACCTGGTGTCAGAAACTTAGTGGTTTAGAAAAACAAGAATATCCCAACTCTGCCTACCTATCACATCTTTACTGTGAACCCTTTGTTTTGAACTGAGTTCCAAGAACTATGAGACTGGCATCCTGTTTTTGTCGACCCTTGTTTATGTACCTTCCCCAAAATGAGGTCAGACCTCATGCATGAGCTTGGCCCATGATGGTACTGAGCATGCATAACACTGACTGGACAGTGAAGGCCAATCCTGGGGATGCAGGATGACCAGGTGGATGCTGTCCTGCTGGACTTGGAGAAGCAACATGCCTAGGCCTTAAGTAACAGCATGGCTTGCAGGTATTGAGCGAGCTTTGCACCTACCATGTACCATGGAGATAGATACGACACATACAGCAAACCACATCTGGAAAGTACCAGAAGTGGAAAGCACCTTTGTTGTTTTCTTCTAAGGAGTACTATAAAGTGGTCCTGTGTGACTTCATGTTTGGGACATCCACCCACCCACTCTGTCAAGCAGACCTTAGGAGCACTGATCCCTTTTGGAGCTGTGTATTTATGCAGAATCCTGGGACTCACACAGAATCCTTTGCTGTTGTGAAGCCCTTTTACAAGCCAAAGATGCCCAAACAAGAAAAATTAATGGTACCTAATTAGAGGTTCTCTTTTTTTTTTTTTTTTTTGTAATAGTTTACAGGATTCAAGGTGTAGTGTTACCAGACAAAATGGCTGAAAAAATCTTCATTATTTAAAATAATTTTATTCTAATTTTGTGACAAAGTTGTTCATGGTATAAACTGGAAAAAATATCTTAACTCTAATCTTCATTTATCTCTACCATTTAACTTAACTTCTGATACTTGATAAGTATTGTCATGGTTTAGACTTAGCCAGCAACTAAATACTACGTGGCTGTTTGCTCGCTGCTCTCCTGTATTGGGATAGGAACAAGAATCAGGAGGAAAAAAAGGTAAAAAACCTTGGATTGAGATGAAGAGAGTTTAACAGAAGATTGTGAGGGGAGAAGAAACAACAGTAACAACAATAATACAAATGAAATAATATATAAGATGGGTAATGTACAACATCACTGCTCACCACACAAACCTGACATCCAGCTGGCCACCTGTCAAGACCCAGTTATCCACTTACCAACCCCAGTCAGCAGGGAGTGGGGGTGCTAAGGTTCAAATAATTCTCTTGCAGTAAATAAAGGCAAAATGACACCAAACAGCTGATGAACTGGGTTTAGTAGACCAGACTGGACCGGACCAGTTCACAGACTTGAAAATCATGGCATTGTCACAGGACCACTTCCAAGCTTCTTGGCAGCTGCAGCAGAAGAGCAGACCCTTGCCACATGGTCTTCTCTAGACTGCAGGCATCATGAAGCAGGGACATATCACATAGCTTGTCTCTGGGAGTGGACTGGTGGGGTGGTGGGGGAGCAGAGAGGTGCAGGGCCATGCAGAATTGGCAAAGCTGAGCCAAGTGGAGCTGAGTGGAATGGCAGTGGAAGCAGCACAGCTTTCTCCGTCCTCCTGCTCCCTTCTGCTTCCCCAGAAGTACCTTCTTTTTGCCTCCCTCCTGCATGGCAAGTGAGGTTTGAGGGCACAGATGCCAGATCAGGGCAGAGTACTGTGTGCACCCCCACTCCTCAGTGATACTGTTCAAGATAACAAAAACACTTAAGTCTCACAACACCCACTCAAACTTCCCCAGCCCTCTCCCCACTTCTGTGTTGGGCATGATATCAGTATCAAATACTCCACTGGCTGTTTTGGTTCAGCTCTTCTGGCTGTAGCCCCTCCCAGCTCCTTCAGAAAACTAGCCTTATCCCAGCTGAACCCAAGAATTTATGATCCCTTATTCTATAGCATTTACATCATGTCTAGATCCTACACTTTTCAACTGTTTATTAATATTTTTCTTGTCCTATCTGTATACCTATACCTATTCTTATACCCATACCTACAACTATAGCTATGCCTATACCCTTAACTACACATGTTGCTATACCTATACCCATACATATACATAGGCTGTGTATCTGGTATGACACATGCTTGAGAGCCCACAGGTTGAAGGTGCGGATCCTGAGAATGTTGGGCATCTGTTGCTGAAACTAGTTCAAAATCCACCACTGCCACCTCTCACTTGGTTTCATCAGAGTCCATTCCTCACTGATTTGATTGATTCTTACATTGATATGACATGTTGCATCTACAACAGTGATAACACAAAGTGGCAGGGTCATTTGGTAGGTAACATTGTACACTTTAATTCACTGGCTGTTTTCAGCAACAATGAAATCGTTTTGATGTACATGTCAGACTTTCCCATCCTTCTGCATCACCTGCCAATATACCCAGGACCTTAGATGGGTTTGGCTTTTCCTGAAGCAGGACTAACCCAGGCAGTCTTTCCTATTATATTCTTCTGTGATATATGGAGGCTTTATCCCCTTATACAAAATGGGGAGGTTTTGCTTGGGTAGGGCCAGCTTGATTGTCAGATCCTCTGTTGCTAGCTAACTTGGTGGTTTCCTCAAGAGGACCAGAAGTATGATAAACCCTTACCACTGTCTTTGGGTGATTTTCTACTGGAAATTGGAATGGTGTTATCTCTGGAGGAATCCACTTTGGCTATTGTGTTTCCTTGCAATTCATGTACTCACAGCTCACTCAGATAAACAGATTGGGTGATCCAAAGAGTGGTGGTGAATGGTGCCACATCCAGCTGGCAGCCTGTCACTAGTGGTGTGCCCAAGGGACCAGTGCTGGGCCCAATGCTCTTCAACATCTTTATTGATGATCTGGATGAGGGCATTGAGTCCATCATCAGTAAATTTGCAGATGACACCAAGATGGGGGCAGGTGTTAATCTGCTGGAGGGCAGAGAGGCTTTGCAGAGGGACCTCTACAGGCTGGACAGATGGGCAGAATCCAAGGGCATGAGATTTAACACAGACAAGTGCCAGGGTTCTGCACATTGACCACAACAACCCCAAGCAGTGCTACAGGCTGGGGTCAGAGTGGCTGGAGAGTGGCCAGGCTGAGAGGGACCTGGGGGTACTGGTTGATTGTAGGCTGAACATGAGCTTGCAGTGTGCCCAGGCAGCCAAGAAGGCCAATGGCATCCTGGCCTGCATCAGGAACAGTGTGGCCAGCAGGAGCAGGGAAGTCATTGTGTCCCTGTACACTACACTGGTTAGGCCGCACCTTGACTCCTGTGTCCAGTTCTGGGCCCCTCAGTTTAGGAAGGATGTTGACTTGCTGGAACGTGTCCAGAGAAGGGCAACGAAGTTGGTGAGGGGTTTGGAACACAAGCCCTATGAGGAAAGGCTGAGGGAGCTGGGGTTGCTTAGCCTGGAGAGGAGGAGACTGAGGGGTGACCTTGCTCTCTACAACTACCTGAAGGGAGGTTGTAGACAGGCAGAGGTTGGTCTCTTCTCCCAGGCAGCCAGTACCAGAACAAGAGGACACAGTCTCAGCCTGCACCAGGGGGGAGGTTTAGGCTGGAGGTTAGGAAGAAGTTCAATCCAGAGAGAGTGATTGCCCATTGGAATTGGCTACCCGTGGAGGTGGTGGAGTCACCTTCATTGGAGGTGTTCAGGAGGAGACTTGATGGGGTGCTTTGCTGCATGGTTTAGTTGTTTAGGTGGGTTGGATTGGTTGATGGGTTGGACGCGATAATCTTGAAGGTCTCTTTCAACCTGGTGTATTGTATTGTATTGTATTGTATTGTATTGTATTGTATTACCTCTAGCTCTTCCTCCTGTCCTCATGATGACCCCTGCTTCATTGTCAACCCCCATGAGAACTGAATTCCTTGTGCGTTTGTCTATATGGGGTTGACTGATAGCAGCACATGATGGTTCACTGGTGCAGCTGCAGCAGCTGCTGATCTGTTTTCATGTCCAAAGACCTGGACTTTCCCTTGACTGCACTGAAGAGCACTGGAAAAGACATGTTTGGGCATGGGACAGCACATTGCAGTGATTTATTTTTATTGTTAGGTTGATAAATATTCTTTCTCCAAATGTTTTACTAGTTTTTCAGGATTCTATGTTTGTTTAGGGGTGAATTTCCAAAGCATTGGAAGGAACTTTAGCAGGAAGTTCTTTACAATAAGGGTGGTGAAATACTATAACCAGTTGCCCAGAGAAGTGGTGGAGGCCGCATCCCTGGAGACAATCTAGGTCAAACTTGATGGAGCCCTGAGCAACCTGATCTACTAAAAGATGTCCCTTCTTACTGCAGGGTAGTCAGACGAGATGACCTTCTATGTTCCCTTCCAACCTGATGCATTCTGTGATTTTATGACTGCTGTCCTAGACACTTGCTCATACTTGCTCAGACACAGGGCCACTCACAACTATCCAGCCTCAGGCAGATCTCTGGGTGGTATTCTTCGAAAAAAAATGTGTAACCCTAAGCAAGACTTGAGACACATTTAGGAAACAGAAACAAAGCATGACGGCTTGGACATGCCAAAAATATTTAAAATTCTCACAAGCTGAGAAAGTCTCCTCCACTGTCTTGCCCATAGATTTGGTAAGATAACTAATAACTGAGAATGCATACAAATACCAGCTTAATTCAATGATCAGTGCTATAATCATAAGTTGACAATATCCTGTACAGCAACATGATAGACCTGATCCATTTCTCTGAAATGATAAACATCACCACAGGGAATACATAGGGTACATAAGGATTTACATAATACAACTATGCAAATAAATGGACTGACATTGTGAATGTGGACTATTTAGTGAATGTAAAAATTTCATGAAACAAAATTGTTTTAATAGTGTTTGGACAGATTTTTTTGTTATCTCAAAGCTTTGAGTTTCATATTTGGTATCAAAAAGAAAAGATGTTGGATTGGGCACAGCCAGCAGCTGAACCCCATGCAGCCACACACATAGTCACCCCACCCCTGATGGGATGGTGTGACCGTTTTAGGCTGTGCCTTTAAGAAAGGGACAATTGCTGAACACTCTGGCTGAATGTTTTTGATATTTAAATATCAACAAGATAGTTTAAACTAATTTCATTGGTAGGTTGGAAGAATGCAACTTTAAGTTCTATCAGTTCAGTCTGTAGACAGTCTGGGTTCAGGCTGTGTTCAGTCTGTTTTTCTCTTTGTTCGTGTGGGCTTGCTTGTTTCTCACTCTGAAGCAACAGCTTTGCCAGACAGGAGCTACCTTTGAATTAACAAAGCTAACCAGATAAGAAAACTAATTCTTGCATACGCTTTGAGCTAACAGAATTTTTCTCCTTAATTGCCTTTCTCTCTCTCTCTAAGCCTTTTTGGGAAAAAAGGGAGGTAGGGAGGGAGAGAGGAGGGTTCAGGGAATCCCCCTGGCTGACTGGAGGGTAAAAGCTTTTCTGCATTACGTTCATTGCTGTATATTTCTGTATATATTGTAAAATACTGTATATTTGTGTACATATTCATTGCATTCCATTTATGCATGTAAATATAGCTTATTTCATTTGCTTTTCTGACTGAGTTAGCTGTGGTTTCTTTGTGTGTGGGGGGAATTTTCTCATCCTACCACAGATGGCAATGAAAATTGTGAGCAAAATGCAACCCTTGCTGTGAGTTCAGCTAAGGAGAGTTTAAAATAACAATACAAAGAATGAAGGAACAAAAGGAACAACAATAGTACCAATGAAGTGACATGAAATATGGCCCACTTACCAAAAACACACATCAAAAACTGTCACACCCTGCCCAGGCCAGCCCTCCCCGAGAGGACACAGTCTCAAGCTGCACCAAGGGAAGTTTAGGCTCAAGGTGAGGATAAAGTTCTTCACCTAGAGAGTCATTCATCATTGGAATGGGCTGCCCAGGGAGGTGGTGGAATCACCATCCCTGGAGGTGTTCAAGAGGGGATTGGACGTGGCACTTGGTGCCATGGTCTAGTCATAAGGTCTATGGTGACAGGTTGGACTCGATGATCTTTGAGGTCTCTTCCAACCTTGGCGATATTGTGATACTGTGATACTGTGAAACTTTAAGGAAAATAATTTAAGAAATTCAAACAAATGTGAGGGGGAAAAAAGAAAATAAAAAAAAGACTGGGAAAACCAAGAATCTTTGAAAACAAAAAATTATGAATTCAAATCTCTGGTTCTATTTCTTGAGAACTTTCTTTCTTCTTCTTTAAGGTATTAAAATGGTGCTAACAGCTCCATTGTTTTTTGGTATGTTATTAACAATGTTCTCTTGAACTGGGCTCACATAAAGGCATTTGTCAACTGAATGAAGTCATCACTTTGCTTTGAACAAAAAAAAAAACCCAGAACAATTAATTTCTATTTAATTAACATCCATAATTCTTTTAGAGTTCACTAATGAATACCTGTTCCCTCTGAAACGGCATTGATCACAAATGTACACTGTTGCCTAACTGATTCAACATGGCAAATGTCACAAATGAGACTCTCAAAGCCATTGCTTTTGCATGTGTACAGCAAAATCAACGTATAAAGCAATCCATACTACATGTGTAAAGAATTAGTTATTAACACAGTATTATAAAAAAAGTCAATCCCTTCAGGAAGATTTACTCTTGATCAGCAGAAGTATACTACTTAATTCATTAACTGAAAAAAAGAGTGCATTAACTTCTTTCTCTTTTCCTCCCATACTACCTTTTTCCTAATCCTGCTTCTCCACAGTAAAACTCACAAAAACTAATCAATCCATTTCAGTTTTGGAGAAAATGCCCCTAATTGATGTTTCAATGGTCTTTTAAACAATGTTAAATGATTGGAAACTGTTGAATTGAAAGACTTCTACTGCTTGCTACAAATGAATACTGTAAACTGTATTGATCTGATGTGAGTGCTTTACAGTAAAGAAACATTCAGCACATTATTTAAAGTGTAAATATCTACTTGATTTTTTTTTTTTTGGCTTTTATCCAGACATTTATAAGGTGGCTTTTCCCTTCTTTAGAGGTACAAGGCACTCAAGTTATAGACAGAGCTGCTCTTGTTTTTATCAGTAAAAGCTGAAACCCTCTCAGGGAGAAAAAAAAATAATAAAGTGGAGGAGGGAGTTTGGATACTCGTTTAAGTGATGAAACTGAGAACTGAGCATCAAGAAGAGGAAGTGAGAAAAGATTCACAGCTTCAAAGGTAAAGCCAGGTGCCACAAGTGATTTGCTGTCCCTTTGGAATCGTGAACTGCAGACTGAAGAGCAAAGTACTTTGAACTGCTTCAGATAAACACACAATGATCAGATCTAGCTTCAGCTAATGTGACAGGAAAAAAACAAAGTTTTTTTCACCTCTTAGAGCAATCCAAAATATGCCTCAACACATTGAATGTAGGAAAACAGATCTATATAAGATTTCAATGCAAATTGATAATAAAAGAGATGAATTAGCATAACTGACTGTTTCACTTATGAAGATTAAATGGCCTTTTACTACAGATGTTTGCCAAGGAAAATGCTCCCTAGTGGAAGACTATAACCAGTTAAGATAGATTTGATGAGGATTTTAATTGCTGTAATGCAATTCATAATGGAAAGGTTTTATTAAATGCTATGCAAAAGCCAGTCAGTATTTGGGAGGGAAAAAAATCTCTTGGTTACACAGTGCTTGGACATTTTGCCATCTGCTTTTCAGGCAGCAAGGAAGTATCTTGTTAATGTTTTTGTGTTCATTCCTGCTCTCTGACTTTTAAAAACATGTTATATTTTTTTAAGAAGGCCAAGTCACATTGCAATGGGGTAAAGGCACCTGCCAAAACATTAGACAACCTGACCTACATCATCTTTTTCTCCTGGAAGCAGCTGAAAAAAATTCAGTGGGGAAATCTACCCATCTCCCTCTTCAGAAGTGACTTAGTTTGAGCACTGCTTTCAGGAGGACACAAATACAACTTGTTCACATGAAGGTAATTTAATTTGCACAAGAAATACCCTATAGGGTGTTATAGGTTTTTTCAACCCCTTCTCTAAGAGGTGTTCCATTTTGCATGAAACTATTAAATATTCACAACACTGCTCACTGGAAGGGGAGAGGAAGGGAACATAGCTGCATAACATAATTGTTAGCTCTAAGAGACCTGCCTTTCTTGCTCCAATGGATACTTCAATTCCTTGCTCCAGTTGACTCAGGATCTGGGTCCCATGTCTTCTCCCTCCCAAGTGAATGCAGTAACAAACAATAACATCATGCTTAGCTTCTTCTCAGGAATAATTATTTCCTAGTCCCTGTAAGTTGTAATATCAACATTTGGTTAGCACACTCACCACAAAGTGGTGGCTGGACAGTGGCCATGCAGAGAGGGAACTGGGGGTACTGGTTGACTGTAGGCTGAACATGAGCCTGCAGTGTGCCCAGGCAGCCAAGTAGGCCAATGGCATCCTGGCCTGCATCAGGAACAGTGTGGCCAACAGGAGCAGGGAGGTCATTCTGCCCCTGTACACTGCACTGGTTAGGCCGCACCTTGACTCCTGTGTCCAGTTATGAGCCCCTCAGTTTAGGAAGGATGTTGACTTGCTGGAACATGTCCAGAGAAGGGCAACAAAGTTGGTGAGGGGTTTGGAACACAAGCCCTATGAGGAAAGGCTGAGGGAGCTGGGGTTGCTTAGCCTGGAGAGGAGGAAACTCAGGGGTGACCTTATTGCTCTCTACAACTACCTGAAGGGAGGTTGTAGACAGGCAGAGGTTGGTCTCTTCTCCCAGGCAGGCAGCACCAGAACAAGAGGACACAGTCTTAAGTTGCACCAGGGCAGGTTTAGGCTGGATGTTAGGAAGAAATTCTATACAGAGAGAGTGATTGCCCATTGGAATGGGCTGCCTGTGGAGGTGGTGGAGTCACCTTCATTGGAGGTGTTCAGGAGGAGGCTTGATGGGGTGCTTGGTTGCATGCTTTAGTAGTTTAGGTGAGTTGGATTGGTTGATGGGTTGGACGCGATGATCTTGAAGGTCTCTTTCAACCTGGTGTATTGTATTGTATTGTATTGTATTGCATTGCATTGTATTGCATTGTAAAGGTGCATATTCAACTCTTCATCCTCTGCCTCCTCCTCTCTCAATCCAAAGAAAGGATCCTGCTGTCCCACCTGCCCAAGGACTGTAGCTACTGAAGTACCAAAAATTAAGAGAAAAACACCTGAAATATCTTTGTCTAAGTGTAGTGATAGTATCTCAAAAATATGGCTTAAAAATATAGGTAGATGCACTGGTGCAATTGATATGTACAAGAAGAGTGTAAGTGCTTAACATTGCCATTAGCTAGGCATGTCCTGAAGGCAGTGGGGCATTGAAAGAGTATAAATTCTGCTGGGGTGGGCATGGAATTTAACTGAAAGAAAACACCAGGAGAGTTATTCCACATTAGATTACCTGAGACATCATGCTTGCTGTTTTGCTGTTTTGGGGGGAAAAACCCGCAACTGTAAATAGGAAAATATATCATAATCAAACAAACAATTCAGTGATGTTTCTTCTAAGGTGGACACTTTCTTGGTAGGAACTCGTAATTGTTGCAATAGTTTTTAGGTGTTCTAATGTACTCAAGTGAATTATGCACCACACTGCTTCTGAATGGCACAGTCATTTCAGACTCCATTAATATGGAAGATTTCAGCCAAATGCTTTTAAATGATAGCTTCTCTTTATTTGTAATTTCAGACTCTATTGATTTCCTTCTGTTCCCTTCATTATGATTTCAATTGATTACCTTGGCAACTGCAATAACAATGATTGCACTTGACACCGTCTGAGCCTTTTGAGATGGTATTTGAATAGTAATGGTATCATTTGGGGAAAAATGCCTACAAGGACCTGACATTAACAGTACACTTACACTCTACTTTTATTGACTTTTCTTTCAAACAGCCCTGTGTCAGAGAATCTGTTGCTAGATATCAGTTTGGATTTCAGTGACTCCTTGGAGTGAAAAATTCTTATTAATAAAGAGAGTAGATTTTATACTAATGGGCTTTTTTCAGCACTGTGATAGCTCAGAGAAAACTCCCATTTGTCCTCTTGTCCCATATTTGTCCTCTTGGTAGCAGTGTTTCAGGCCAGGGCTTTCTTTTACTAACTGTATTATGTACACAGAAGAATTTCAAGTGCATTACTTTGGATTAGAAGTTGAGATAGGTTAATTCACTTTCATTGCATCTTATAACTTGTAAAGAAGCAATCACACATGTTTTCCTTCTGAGAAAAAAAGACATTATTTAGCTTATTTGGTATTTATATTCTTCAGTTCATACATGCAACTTAGTTGTATTTAAAACCTTTCCTCAATGTATTGAGGTCCTAGTGGAAATTATTATATGGGAGGTCTCTTTTCTTAATGTATGTCAGAACTGTATTTATGCCAGAGTAAATACCACAGGAAAGAGATGGTAAAGCAAATGAGGAACATCCTTCTCTGCAAATTGCAAAAATAATTCATATTTATGAATACAATATTAGAAAGACACATCTTCAGTTTACTCTTTGTAACTGTACCTGTGAGCTTTGACGATTTTTTATCCTACATCACCAATAGTATCTTCTGATTAATATTAGTCATTTGATACTTCATATAATAATTGCATTCCTGTTTTCAAACCTACAATTCCAATTTCAAAAAGTATACAAAGAAAATGGATCCATTTCCTTAAAAGCTAAGGATTTTGATGTGATACATAGGAAGGGAGTAATTTTTAGTAGTGTACTTTTCTGCGATGTTGTATACTTGCTATGCAAAGAAGTGCTCTTCCTCCTTAATCACTGATCTATGGGAAAGCTGCTTAATTACAGTTAGTGGCTATTGATGGCTTGGAGTCATAGGCTAGGAAAGGAACAGTGGCAAGCACTCTCAGGAACCACACCAGGACCAGCAGCCTCTGAGGGCACCTTATTTTACTTTCCTTTTCAGGGTACAGGAGCAGCAGGACCCCAGCGATCCCTGGACACTCAGTGAGGATCGGCATAGCCATCTTCTCACATGCCTGCTGCTTGTGATCATTATGTCACCAGCGGCAAATTTAAAAGCCCAGCGGGGGCTTGCGGCAGCTGCATTTCAGCGGGAAGCTGCTGTGCTCTCCCTTGGCTGCAGCCTCACACACTGCCGCGCTTTTTCTAATTTTTTGTCCAGTAGATCACATGGCCAGGGACAGGGATGGCTGCGACTCGCAGCAAAAATGCCTTCAAAAGATCAGTGTCGACTCAGACTGGGCTGGAACATAAGCAGGTAGATGTCCAGGTATCTGGCTGCAGAGTGCTGGAGCCTGGCACTTGAGATGCAGGGTAGTGGGGACAACTCCTGCATTAGATGTGAGCAGATCGACTATCTGCTTAACCTGGTGACCAAACTGAAGGACAAGGTTGCTAGACTTAGAGCTGTAAGGGAATGTAGAAGGGAGACGAACTTGAACTTGAGTAACCAGGCTCTGCAGGCTCCCCTAGCAGAGGCTAGTTATCCAAAAAGCAGTGGGGAATGGACACAGGTTGCTCTTAAAAGATGTAAAGTAAAACCTCCTTATCTCTCCTCACCTTCCCCACTGCCCCTGGAAAACAAGTATGGGGCACTGGAGGTTGAAGGTGAGGTGATTCTGATGCCAGAGGACACATCATCTGAGGTTTTCCCTAAGGCTAAATAGCCTAAGGTTAAACAGCCTTCCCCTAGCATTAGGACTTATTCCCTCAAAAAAAAGAGGAGGGTAATTGTTATTGGTGATTCCCTCCTGAGGGGAACAGAGGGCCCCAGATGGAGGCCAGATCCTTCTCACAGGGAAGTTTGCTGCCTCCCAAGAGTCCAGGATAGGGATGTTACCAGAGAGCTACCTAGTCTGGTACGGCCCTCTGATTACTACCCCTTAATCATTATGCAGTTAGGGAATGATGATGTTGCAACCAAAACTCCCAGGGCTATCAAAAATGACTTCAGGGCCCTGGGAGATCTGGTTTAAGGGTCAGCTGCACAAACAATTTTCTCATCAATACCCTTAGTTGCAGGAGAGAATACCAGAAGGAACAGGTCATCAGCTATAACCAACAAGTGGCTTAGTGGCTGGTGCAACCAAAAGAATTTTGGGGTTTTCGATCTTGGGGAACTTTCTACTGCACCAGGTCAGCTGGCAACAGATGGAGTACATGTGTCCCAGAGGAGGAGGAAGATCAGAGTGTACGAGAATGGCCTATCCCTCAAAAGGAAAAAGATTCTAGGAAGGGAATTGGCAGGTCTCATTGACAGGGCTTTAAACTAGCTTTGAAGGGGGAAGGAGCTGAAACCAGTCCCCCCAGGCAGGAGTCTGGGGGTGATAAGCTGGAGCCAGGAGTGAAACCAGCAGCCCAGCTGAAGTGCATGTACACTAATGCACAAAGTATGGGCGAAAAACAAGAGGAGCTGGAAGCCTTGTTGCAGCAGGAAAGTTATGATGTAGTTGCCATCACAGAGACGTGGTGGGACGACTCGCATGACTGGAGCACTGCAATTGATGGCTACAGGCTCTTCAGGAGAGACAGGCAAGGAAAAAGGGGTGGAGGGGTGGCCCTGTACATCAGGGAGGCACTAGATTCCATTGAGCTGGAGATCAGGGATGATCGGGTTGAGTGCTTGTGGGTAAGAATTAGAGGGAAGATCGGGAGGGCAGACATCCTGGTTGGAGTCTGTTATAGACCACCCAACCAGGAGGAAGATGTCGATGAAGCATTCTATAGGCAGCTTAAGGCTGTCTCAAGATCGCCTGACCTCATTCTCATGGGTGACTTCAACCTGCCTGATATCTTCTGGGATCTCAACACAGCAGAGAGGAGGCAGTTTGGGAGGTTCTTAGAGTGCATGGAGGACAGCTTCTTATCCCAGGTGCTGCACGAGCCTACCAGGTGTAAGGCTCTGCTTGACCTCCTCTTCACCAATAGGGAAGGGCTGGTGGGTGATGTGGTGGTCGGAGGGTGTCTAGGGTCCAGGGACTATGAGATATTTGAAATTTCTGTATTCAGTCAATCCAAGAGGGGCAGCAAGAAGACCTCCACTCTGGACTTCAGGAGGGCAGACTTCAGGTTACTCAAGGAATTAACTCAGAAGGTTCCTTGGGATACAGCCCTTAAAAATAAAGGGGTCCAGGAGAGGTGGACCTACTTCAAGGAAGAACTCATGCTTATAGATAAGGACCCCAAAAATTGAAAAAAACAGACGCTCTAAAAGCCAAAACACTTTCATCCTTGCAACTCCGAGCTGAGCAGACAATAAATCAAGCAACTTTTGCTCTGCTTCTGGACAGCAACTATCCACAATCCCCACGTTGGGCGCCAATTAAAATATGTGGTAGGGTGAGAAAGTTCCCACACACACAAACAAAGAAAGAAACCACAGCTAGCTCAGTTGGAAAAGCAGATGAAAGCTATATTTACAGGCAGAAATGGAATGCAATGAATATATACACAAATATACAATATTTACAATATATACAGGAAAACACAGCAATGAACGTAATGCAGAAAAGCCTTTTCCCTCCAGCTGGCCAGGGGGGTTCCCTGAACCCCCCTCTCTCCCTCCCTACCTCCCCTTTTTCCCAAAAAGGGTTAGAAAGAGAGAGAAAGGCAATTAAGGAAGAAAAATTCTGTTAGCTCAAAAGCACATGCAAGAATTAGCTTTCTTATCTGGTTAGCTGTTAACTCAAGGCCATTCCTGCTTCAGAAAGAGAGAAGCCATCCAGCCCAAAGGACAGAGAAGCACAGACTGCACCCAGCCTGAACCCAGACCAGACTGAACTAACAGAACCCAAACTTAAAATTGCATTCTACAATCTACCAATGAAATTAGTTTAGACTATCTTGTTTTTGTTTAAATATCAAAAACATTCAGCCAGAGTGTTCAGTAACTGTCTCTTTCTTAAAGGCATAGCCTAAACCGGTCACAAAGGTGCAGGAACAAGCTGTGCCAGTGTGCTGGAAGATGAGCCACTGGGGCAGATGGCCAGCCTGGATGCGTAATGAACCTTAAATAGAACTAGGGGAGAAAAAGAGGTTGTATTGTCTTTGGAAGAAAGGGGAGGCAACCCATGGAATGTTTAAGGATGTTGCTAGGACATGTAAGAAGACAATTGGGAGGCAAAAGCGCATTTAGAGCTCAGACTGGCCTCTGCTGTTAAGGACAACAAAAAGTCCTTCTATAAATATATTAATAGCAAGAGGAAGGGCAAGGATGACCTGAACTCCTCGGTTGACACTGAGGGGAATGTAGTAACAAAAGATGAGGAAAAGGCAGAGGTACTTAACACCTTCTTTGCCTCAATTTTTAATAGCAGGACAGAATGTCTTCCCTGGCCTCCTGAGCTGGCAGATGCAGGCAGGGAGCAATATAGTTCCCCTGTGTTCCAGGAGGAAGTGGATAGAGATCTCCTCAGCTGCTTGGATCCCCACAAGTCCATGGGACCAGAGGGGATCCGTCCTAGGGTGCTGAGAGAGCTGGCAGATGAGCTGGCTGGGCTGCTCTTCATCATTTTTCAGCAGTCCTGGCTCACTGGAGAAGTCCCAGAAGACTGGAAGCTGGCCAACATGGTGCCCATCCACAAGAAGGGCCAGTTGGATGAGCCAGGGAATTATAGGCCTGTCAGCCTGACCTCAGTGCCAGGCAAGATTATGGAACAGGTCATCTTGAATGCAATCACACAGCGCTTACAGGATGGCCAACAGCTCAGGACCAGCCAGCATGGCTTTAGGAAGGGCAGGTCCTGCCTCACCAACCATTTGGTCACACTATTGCTTAAAAAGAAACTCTAGAGGAAGTGGAGGGAAGGACAGATATAACAGGGGGCATATAAGGAAGCTGCTCGAGCAGCAAGAGGCCTGGTTAGGAAAGCCAAAGCAGAGTTCAAATTGAATCTAGACAGGGAGGTTAAAGGGAGCACTAAGAATTTCAACAGGTATATTAAATTCAAGAAGAAGAGTAGGGAAGGGGTGGGCCCCCTCAGAAAGGAAAGTGGTGAATTAGTCACAAGTGATGTGGAAAAGGCTGAGGTACTCAATAACTTCTTTACCTCAGCCTTCACTGCAAGGGCCTCCAGCCACACTCCTGGTGTCATGGAAGACGATGCCAGGGACGAGGAGGAAGAACTGCCCTTCATAAGTGAAGCTCAGGTTCATGATCACCTGAAGAACCTGAAAGTGTTCAAGTCCATGGGACCCAACAGGATACACCCACGGGTGCTGAGAGAACTGGCAGATGAGGTTGCTAAGCCCCTCTCTATTCTATTCCAAAAGTCATGGCAGACTGGGGCAGTCCCCACAGACTGGAAAAGGGCAAACATTGCTCCCATTTTCAAAAAGGGTAAGAAGGAGGAAGCAGGGAACTCCAGGCCAGTCAGTCTCACCTCTGTGCCCGGAAAGATCATGGAGCAGATCCTCCTGGAGGCACTACTGACTCAGAAGAATAGTGAAGAGGTGATTGGGAGCAGTCAGCATGGCTTTGCCAAGGGCAAATCCTGCCTGACAAACCTGGTGGCCTTCTATGAACAGGTGACAACATTAATAGATGAGGGGCGAGCAACTGATGTCATCTACCTGGACCTGAGCAAAGCCTTCGACACTGTCCTGCGCCACATCCTGGTCTCCAAGCTGATGACACATGGGTTTGATGGATGGACTACTAGATGGATAAAGAACTGGCTTGATGGCCACACCCAAAGAGTGGCTGTCAATGGGTCCATGTCCCAGTGGAGGCCAGTGACAAGTGGAGTCCCTCAGGGATCAGTCCTGGGGACCAGTCTTGTTCAATATCTTTGTGGGTGACATGGACAGTGGCATCGAGTGCACCCTCAGCAAGTTTGCTGATGACACCAAGCTGTGTGGTGCAGCAGACAGGCTGGAGGGAAGGGATGCCATCCAGAGGGACCTTGAGAGGCTGGAGAGGTGGGCACAAGCCAACCTCATGAGCTTCAACAAGACCAAGTGCAGGGTCCTGAATCTGGGTCGAGGCAACCCCAGGCACAAATCCAGGCTGGGCAGGGACTGGCTGGAGAGCAGCCCTGAGGAGAGAGACTTGGGGGTGCTGGTGGATGAGAAGCTCAACATGAGCTCTCAATGTGCACTTGCAGCCCGGAAAGCCAATCAGATCCTGGGCTGCATCAGGAGAAGTGTGGCCAGCAGGTCAAGGGAGGTGATTCTCCCCCCTCTACTCAGCTCTGGTGAGACCCCACCTGGAGTACTACGTCCAGTTCTGGAGTCCCTATTCCAAGAGGGATCTGGAGGTGCTGGAAGGTGTCCAGAGAAGGGCCACGAGGATGATCAGAAGGCTGGAGCACCTCTCCTATGAGGACAGACTGAGGGAGTTGGGGCTGTTCAGCCTTAAGCTGCCTATTGAATGATGCATCAATATCTTCATCCTCGTTGGGTGATCTATAACAGACTCCAACCAGGATGCAAGAGGGCTGGGGAGGGACTTGTCAGGCTATCAGGTAGTGATAGGACTAGGGGGAATGGAATGAACCTGGAGGTGGGAAGATTCAGGCTAGATGTGAGGAGGAAGTTTTTCACCATGAGAGTGGTGAAGCCCTGGAATGGGTTATCCAGGGAGGTGGTTGAGGCCCCGTCCCTGGAAGTGTTTAAGACCAGGCTGGATGAGGCTCTGGCCATCCTGATCTAGTGTAGGGTGTCCCTGCCCATGGCAGGGGGGTTGGAACTAGATGATCCTTGTGGTCCTTTCCAACCCTGACTGATACTATGATACTATCATACTAACCTGATCTCCTTCTATGAACAGGTGACCCGCCTGGTGGATGTGGGGAGGCCTGTGGATGTAGTCTATCTAGACTTCAGCAAGGCCTTTGACACTGTCCCCCACAGCAAACTGCTGGCCATGCTGGCAGCTCATGGTTTGGACAGGAGCACATTGCATTGGGTTAGGAACTGGCTGGAGGGCTGAGCCCAGAGAGTGGTGGTGAATGGTGCCAGTCACTAGTGTTGTGCCCCAAGGATCAGTGCTGGGCCCCGTGCTCTTTAATATCTTTATTAATGATCTGGATGAGGGCATTGAGTCCATCATCAGTAAATTTGCAGACGACACCATGCTGGGGCAGGAGTTGATCTGCTGGAGGGTAGAGAGGCTTTGCAGAGGGACCTCGAGAGGTTGGACAGATGGGCAGAGTCCAAGGGCATGAGATTTAAATCATCCAAGTGCCGGGTTGTGCACATTGGCCACAACAACCCCATGCAGAACTACAGGCTGGGGTCAGAGTGCCTGGAGAGAGGCCAGGCAGAGAGGGATCTGGAGGTATTGGTTGACAGTAGGCTGAACATGAGCCTGCAGTGTGCCCAGGCGGCCAAGAGGCCAAATCCATCCTGGCCTGCATCAGGACCAGTGTGGCCAGCAGGAGCAGGCACGTCATTCTGCCCCTGTACTCAGCACTGGTTAGGCCACACCTTGAGTCCTGGGTCCAGTTCTGGGCCCCTCAGTTTAGGAAGGATGTTGACTTGCTGGAACATGTCCAGAGAATATAGTTGGTGAGGGCTTTGGAGCACAAGCCCTGTGAGGAGTGTCTGAGGGAGTTGAGGTTGCTTAGCCTGGAGAAGAGAAAGGTTCAGGGGAGACCTTGCTCTCTACAACTACCTGAAGGGAGGTTGTAGCCAGCTGGTGGCTGGTCTCTTCTCCCAGGCAACCAGCACCAGAACAATAGGACACAGTCTCAAGCTTCAGGAGGTTCAGACTGGATGTTAGGAAGGAATTCTTCACAGAGAGTGATTTCCCATTGGAATGTGCTGCCTGGGGTGGTTATGGAGTTACCATCATTGGAGGTGTTTAGGAGGAAACTTGATAGGGTGCTTGGTTGGATGGTTTAGTTGATTAGGTGATATTGGATGATAGGTTGGACACGATGATCTTGAAGGTCTCTTCCAACCTGGTTTATTCTATTCTATTCTGTTCTATAAGCTTGGAATAGGTTTTGCAGTGGCTGAGTTTGGAGAGGCTTGCTGTGTTTGAGTTTTTCACCTCATATGAAGACAGGTTGGTGCAGATGAGGAAAGATTTTCCCCAAAATGTTTTGTATAGATAGCAATACTTAGTAGTTATTTCATGTAGAATGAAATATTTACAACTCTAACATGGCACAAAGCAGACAAAGACAGGCCCTGGTATGATAACAAAGGTCAAGGAGTAGAGACATGGTATCACAGGATCACAGGATGTTAGGGGTTGGAAGGAACCTATGGAAATCTTTGAGTCGAAGCCCCCTGCCATAGCAGGAGCACATACTCTAACACAGGTCACACTGGAATGCGTCCACATTGGTCTTAAATTCTCCAAAGGAGACTCCACAACCTCTCTGGAGAGCCTGTACCAGTGCACTGTGACTCTTGTAGTAAAGAAGTTCCTCCTCATGTTGAGGTGGAACTTCCTGTGCTGTAGTTTACATCCATTGTCCTTTGTCCTGTCACAGGGCACAAGTGAGTAGAGGCTGTCCCTTCCTTCCTGACACTCAGATATTTATAATCATTTATTAGTTCCTCTCTCAGTCTTCTCCTCTCCAGACTAATGTGGTACAGAAGAGTACAGTCATGGGATGATAAAAAGTGGGGCACAGGCTTGGCACTGAAGACCTGACAGCTTTAAATAACTCACTGATGATCAGTTACAGATTTGCCCACCTAGTGCTGTACAGAACTACTATTAAGGTTATCAAAGAAGACAAAGAAATAGATAATATATTATGTGGACGGAGGAACATTTTTTTTTTACCGTGGCTTGGACAAGCAACCAACTCAATATGAGTGATAAAACAAGTGCAACTTCGTTTTGGTTTGCATCAGACTTTATCCAACATGGGTCTGCTTGGCGCAATCTTATTGGTTCTAACCTAAAGGGTCCTGATTACATACTCCTCCCACCTGTGGTCTTTCACAGTGGCCCCCACCTGTTGTCTTTCACAGTGGCTACTCTTTCTTTTCTACCCATCTTTCAGTGCAGTTTGTTTACCAAGTTCTCAAGGACAGACCATCCTTGAAGGCTTGCTGGCTGACATCCAGCTCAGCCTATAGTTATGCTAACAGCCCAAACTTACCAATTTATTTTACATACTTATTTACTTGATCACCGTCAAAGCCTGGATTGTGCAGTACTTTTAGGGGTCCATGTCCTCTCTCTTTAAGCCTTTCTTCAACAATATTACACAAAGCTTATCTTACAGTGTATTCCTATGTAATGTGGAGCTGCACACCAGTGAAGCAAAATGTGAAAGCGTATTAGCAAGAATTAAACTGATACTCTAAATGGGTTACAGAAGGAGGAAGAAGAAAACATGAGCATCATATTCCTCCTGGTGGAGAACTCCCAATGCTGATGAGTCACTGTAACACCTGCTCCCTCACCATTTTACAATCACAGAATCACAGAATACTAGCAGTTGGAAAGGACATCAAAGGACATCATCTAGCCCAACCATGTTGAAGAGCGGCTTAAAGAGAGAGGGCATGGGGCCCCTAGAAGCAGTGCACAACCCAGGCTTTGACGGTGATCAAGTAAATAAGTATGTAAATAAGTTGGTAAGTTTGGGCTGTTAGCATAACTATAGGCTGAGCTGGATGTCAGCCAGCAAGCCTTCAAGGACGGTCTGTCCTTGAGAACTTGGTAAACAAACTGCACTGAAAGACAATAGGTGGGGGCCACTGTGAAAGACCACAGGTGGGAGAAGTATGTAATCAGGACCCTTTATGTTAGAACCAATAAGATTGCGCCGGGCAGGCCCATGTTGGTTATAAAAGTCTGATGCAAACCAAAATAAAGTGGCACTTGTTTTATCACTCATATTGAGTTGGTCTCATGTCTGAGCCGCGGGAAAAATTCCCTCTGACATCACAACCACACTATGAAAGTAGGATCACCTAGAGCATGTCACACAGGAATGCATCCAGGCAGGTTTTAAGCATCTCTGGTGAAGGAGACTGCACAACACATCTGGGCAGCCCATTCCAGTGTTCTGTCACCCTCACAGTGAAAAAGCTTTTCCTTATGTTTACGTGGAACCTCCTCCGCTCCAGCTCCACCCATTGCCCCTATTCCTATCATTGGACATCACTGAGAAGGGCCTGGCTTCATCTCTGACACTCACTAGGATCTAGTCAAGAATGGACACAAACTAATAACTGTGTTACTAGTCTTTCTCATTCTATTACCACTCCATCTAAAGTAATGATTTATATCTAGTTCTGAGTTCTACTAACAAAATTTATTTGCTTTACTTATATGGAAGATGGTCTTCCTTTCTACCTGCAAACAATATTTTGATCACAGAATAAAGAAATTAATAACTTTTATATCAGGAAATACTTTTATAAATTCATTTACTTTGTGGCAAAGTTTTATCACAGCAAAACTTTCCAATTTTTTTCTCTTTTTGTTTTCTTTCTCCAGTCGTCTCTATCCTTTAATAACTTTCTGATCTTTCTTTTTTCTCTCTTTTGCTTGCCCTTTGCTCTTTTGCAGCTTCTTACTGTTGTGTCAGGTAGTCTCCATTTTTACAGTCTTCTCTCTTCTGCCCTGGTTCTCCCTAAAAGTATGCTTTTCAATGCTGCTGCTTGAAGTCGCTGTGTAGAAGGAAGCTAATATTCTACACAGGACTGCAGAACAATGGAGCTTGAAGCATCTAATGAAGGAATAAGAAGTAGTTCAGTTTCTTTGAGACTACACTAACAGGACTGTGGAATTGCCTTTTTGGAAAATCCTCCAGTGCTGGGTGCTCACTTGCTTGTTTTGAAAACTTTGGCTGACAAGCTTCCCTGTTAATTTTCTGGCCTGACCCTTGATTCAATTGTCCAAGCATTTTTATGGAAGTATCTGTGTTCTTTGGCATATGATTGAAAAAAAGCTATGTTACCTCAAGACCTTTGGTAAAGACCTGAAAGCAGCTGTTTACCTCAAAGGCTAAATTTACATTGAAGTAGACAGCGCATTTCAAAAATACACTTTCTGTTACAGTCTTTTCACCAAGTTTTTAACACCATCAATTTACAACTCCCTTCTCATCAGAGTGGTTTTCAAAAATTATTTTATTGTTTAAAGATGATCTCCTTTTCCTCTTGTCTGTTCATATACCTGCAACAATGTCCCCAGTTCTCCATGCAGGCCTGTGTTAACCTGTGACACACAGTAGTGACCTCATGATACAAAAACTTGCATACACACATATTTTATATCAGGTAGAAGACCCCCCTCCATTTTCTTCCTTCTAAGATCTAGTTTTCAGGGCATCAGAGAGGAAATACCATTCTGGGTTTCACACACGTGTGGTGCATATGCCATTCTTACAAAAAGCCAGGTGGGAACTAAAGTACTTCTAGGAAGAAAATGTTCTTTTTAAAAAGTCATGTTGACATTAGTGGAACTACTATCTTTCAATATAGCGTATCGTACTGAATTAAGGTATCAAGACTTTCCTCTTAGGATATTGCAATAGAACGGTATCATTATTTTCCTAAATGCAATTCTTTCCTGACAGTTTAATCATAGTGTTTAATTCTCACATATCTCTGTGATCAGAAAGACAGGTAAAGTATTATAGCTAATGTAGTTTTCTTTTCCTTTTCCTTTTCCTTTTCCTTTTCCTTTTCCTTTTCCTTTTCCTTTTCCTTTTCCTTTTCCTTTTCTGTTTTATTTTTATTTTTATTTTTATTTTTATTTTTATTTTATTTTTTTTTTTTTATTTTTATTTTTATTAATTTTAATTTTATTTTTAATTTTTTTTATTTTATTTTATTTTATTTAAATTTTACTTTTTCTTTTTCTTTTTCTTCTTTTTTTTTTCTTTTTTTTTTCTTTTTCTTTTTCTTTTTCTTTTTCTTTTTCTTTTTCTTTTTCTTTTTCTTTCTTCTTTTTCTTTCTCTTT